>JAESVK010053071.1:0-11033 GCA_017140935.1 Hamamelis virginiana | reverse complement strand
CTCCTCCAAAAGATGATGGGTCTACTTACCCAATTGGATACATGTATCCAGAGTATGCCACAGTAAATAAACTCATCCACTATAATCTTTACGCCAGAGGTTGCGAGGGTGCACCAAAACAGGCTGAAGTCGATCTTTTGATTCAGTTTATGGGGGATGCTGTTCTTGATGTTGCTGCATTAATTTTTGATGATATTGTTCAATTTATTTGCGAGAGATCCAATCGTCTGATGCCGTTCCCTCAGTTGATTACTCAGCTTTGTATTGATCAGAGGGTCACATCTGCAGAGTCTTACATTTTTGGTGAGGGAGGTATAAATCCTGTTTCTTCATCTATCAGACATATGGCTAGGGATGAGGTAGCTCGTACCACAGATGCATCACATGGAATAAAGAGCCATGGTACATCGTCTAGCAGTGCACCTCAGACAGCAGCGTGTGAGCCTACTATTATGGATATGTTGCATGCCATCCAATCTCAGTTAAATTCACATGAGGAGAGAATGAAAAAATTTGAGACAACAGTTTACAATGACTTTCAGACTTTGCATGCGTATACAGCACCGTGTGAACCTACTGTTATAGATATGTTGCATGGCATTCAATCTCAGTTGAATTCGCATAAGGAGAGAATTAACATTTTTGAGACAAGAGTATACAATGATTTGCAGACTTTGGATGGCCATATGAAACGTATTTTGCGGCGGCAAGAATTTCAATGGAATATGCAACTTATTCAGCAGGACAGAATGACACAGATGGCTGATAGGTTTCGTGCAACACCTTTCCCTCCGATACCTCCTGAGTATTGGACAGAGTTCGGTTACCCTTCGCCACCCACAGAAGGTAATGAAAATGAAGCTGAGGAGCTAGTTCGAGATAAGGATGCTGCTACTACTTCAGAAAAAGCTAAGGATCCCAATGTTGATGATAGAAATGTAGACCATTCTATTCCACGTAAATGAATAGTTTTCAACTTTATTATATTATTTTTTGTTATCTGTATAAGTTATATTTGGTGTGTATTTCAACAATTTTATTTTAATATCAGGTTGTTATAATTAAAATATATAGACACAAACGAGTAAGTAATTTTCCGATATATAGGTACGCAAATTTATAGTCATCTTGCTTCATAGACTTAACTTTACATTCCATACGATGATATGAGGTTTGCACAAAATATATAATTTCATCACCACAAAAAGTTGGGAATTATCAAAAATATAAGGTCACTGCTTTTGACTATTACAAAAAAAGAAAACTAAAAACGTACGTGATTTTAAATAAAAACTAGTAAAACGTCACATGAGACATATAGTGCATCTATTAGGACAGTTATATTATATAAGTTAACCCAATATAGAGAACTGCGCAAACGTTCAAATTTCCTCGCTAAAGTCTTCGTCAGTGTCCGGAGCGAAAGCATCGCCAATATCACCTCCATTGTCATCATCTGAATCATCTTTATGTGAATCGACATCAGATTCAGTTCCTCAAATATTCGTTAAAGACTCTACAACTTCATGAACCTCTTTATATAGAAGAGCGCGGGCATTTTTTTCGCGATCCAACTGGACCTGAACTCTATGCTTATCCATAACTGACTCCACTAGTGATGATTCTGAAGCGTCTAACTTTTTCTCCAGCTCCTCGATAAGTTTGTCTTTTTCTTCAAGCAATTGTCGAAGTTCTCCCTCCTAAAATGACATAAAATATTAGCTTCATATTTTAAATATATATTAAATATAACTTTGATTAAACATGCTTATTGACCATTTACGTGCATGCAAACATGCAAAGCACAATATACTAACTATTTTGTGGACATAAATATAACTTTCAGTAAACATACTTTTGTCATTGAAAGAAACATATTCTAGGTCTTAAATGACTTTCCCATACAAACATGCATGTAACCGAATCTACTGTCAACTTAGTTATGGAGTTGCAATGCGGATGTTTATGTACAAATACCGTTGTATCATTTGGCTCAATTTTCTTTCTTTTGCCGGAGCGACATCGGAAGATTTAGGTGAAACCGACATAGGTATTCGTAACACGGCTCGTTGTAAAAGTGTTTAGTAGTATCAGTAAGAAGTACAAAAATCGGTGTAAGTCTTTAGTAGTACGAGTAAGAATTGACAAAGAAGTAGCAAGACATTAGTTGCTACTTATATCCAACATTTTGCCAAACATCCCAAATTAGGTAGTTCAATGCATTAACTGTACTTTTACAAGGGCATTAATATGTCTTCAATGAATTTTAAAATCTTCATCATTTCACCTTCATAAATGATTGTAGGTGTAGATTTATTTTAATAAAAAAAATCTTCTTTGCATATTCTCCTTGTGTAGATTTTGATACGTGGTGGTGTTTAAAGTACTTTCAATTAACACACAACCACATATTGTGTTGCCAAATGTATCAGATGAGGTGTATCATAAAGGACATTAACTTTATTGACTTTTGAGCTTCAATTAGGAGTGTAGGTGTAGATTTGGTTAAAGAAAAATTTTGTTCATTGATTATTCACAATCATAAAGGACGTGGCTATAAAAGGTATTTCAATAAAGATATAGAGATAGACTGCATAAATTATTATGAGTAGATTTGGTGGGAGACTTCATATCGATAATGAACTGTGAAATGTGTTAGATGATGTGTCAAATAGTTCATTAAATTTTGATACTGTAGATGATCAAAATTGATTGTCAGAGTAGATTTCGAAATAATTTTGAATATCTTCATTGCATATTCAAAGTAGATTTCAAACTCAGATGTTAAAAGTCTTCTCAGTACAGAGACAGTGTCATATTTAAATAATGATGGTACGAGTAGATTCGGTGGGATACTTCATATCAATTCTTAATTGTCATATGTGTTAGATGAGGTGTAAAAAGGTTAAATAAATTTTGAGACTGTAGAGGATCAAAATTGAGTGTCGGTGTAGATTTGGAGATAATTTTCAATATCTACATTGTCTATTCAGAATGGAAAAGGACATGATGTAACAAGACCTTTCACTAAAGAGATAGTGACATCTTTCAAAAATGTCGGTCCAAGTAGATTGTCTTGAAGATTTCTTTTGTTCATTGAAGTCCGAAATGAATATGAGGTGAAAGGTTGAAAAAAGCACAATAAATATGTTTACCAGAAATACCTTGAAAATTGAATGTTGGAGTAGATATGGTTATTGATTTCATATAAAGAAACAATTCCAACACAGTGTGTGTAACATTGGTGTAAAAAAGTACAATTAAAAATGAGAGGCGTCACATGACCTTAAAATATTAGTGTAGGAGTAGATTTGGTTAAAGATTTAAATTCTTGAATGCTTAATGACAATGGCAAAAGGACGTGGTGTTAATACGACTTTCAATAAAGAGACACCTACTTACCTCACAATAGTATGTGTTGGTCTTCAAGTGCACATTATATAGAAAATTCACTTTTTAAGGTCAATGCTTTTGGGCTGACACTAATATTGCCACTTACAGTAGACTTTTCCAACATAGTGTACTTCATCCATTTTAACTTAAATTGACTATTGCGTGCGTACGTTAAATGCCATGAACTCAATGGAATCACGTGCCCATGCATTGCAGATGAAGATAACACATTGTGCCAATACAGAACTCGCAAGGAAGGTGAAAAACATGTGCCATTGCATGCAATAACTGGGATGCTATCAAACAAGTAAGCTACTTCAAAATCTCGCAAAAGAATTGCAAATCAGTCGTTAATAACGAATCGGGTAAGATACACAGTTATAATTTGTTTACTTTGCTGTTTCGATAATATATATTATATTTAAATTTGATACTAAGTTGAGGAAATTTTCAATTACAACATGTTTATGTTTGGAATTATAATATATATATATATATATATATATATATATATATATAAAATAACAGTAGAGCAATTTTCTATCTTATAGTTCAATGCATATAAATTTTTAATATAATACGTAAATTTTGGTTTAAAATTGGTTTTCATAACAGGATCGAGAAATTTTACTATATTTGACAAGTAGAGTGCATGATGGCTGAAGATTCATTAGAACCTAAAGTCGGGCAAGAGTTTTTGAATATTCAAGAGGCGTATGATTTCTACAATAAGTATGCTAACAGTGCAGGGTTTAGTGCAAGGATGTCATCTAGTAAAAAGCGGAAAGATACGGATGAAATAAAATGGAAGGCTTTTGTTTGCTCCAAGCAAGGTGAAACAGATAACACATACCACAACGATATAGGAAGTTCAAATACTCAACGAAATAGGGGTGGTACAAGAGTCGGCTGCAAAGCTAAGATGACAGTAGTTAAATCACACGGACGTGAATTTTGGTCAGTTAGTATGTTTACAAAAGAACACAATCATGAACTTGCAACCCCTAAGAAAGTGCAGTTTCTACGATCCCACAGAAAAGTATCTGAGGCAAAGAAAAATTTGTCAAGTTTGCTTTCACTTGCGAATATCCCACCTAGTCAAAGATTTGCAATAATGGAAATTGAAGCTGGAGGAATACAAAATATGGGTTGCACAGCGCGGGATATGCTTAACCATAGTCAGGATGTGAGAGAAGAGATGAAAGGTCATGATGCTGATACAGTTAGTGAATTTTTCTTGGGCGAGGTAGAAAAAAATCCAGCATTTCGCTTTGTGATCGACACTGACAATGAAAACAGGTTGTGACGATGTTTCTGGGCAGACGGAGAAGCTCGGCGTTCATATGCTAATTTTGGCGACGTAGTTGTTTTTGACACGACATATAACACTAATAAATATAGTATGATTTTTGCTCCTTTTATTGGCGTAAATCATCATGGACAATCAATTGTATTTGGTTCAGCATTCCTAAGTGATGAGACTGTTGAATCCTTCATATGGCTTTTCACGTCATGGTTGTCTGCAATGCCTAGTGCCGCACCTAAAGTTATAATAACCGATCAAGACCTCGCGATTTCGAAGGCCATCCGCATTTCGATACCACAGACATTCCATCGTCTTTGTATATGGCATATTACGTCCAAATTTTCGGATAAGATCGGGGTCGCAGCTCACATCCAATATTGGAAAATTTTTGAAAAGTGTATTTGGGGCTCCGACACCCCAAATGAATTTGAGGAGAGTTGGCATAATGCTCTTGCAGCAAGTGGTTTGGTAGACCATGATTGGCTTTTGTCGCTATATGCGATTCGCAATAGTTGGGTGCCCGCTTATGTGAAAAGCATATTCTCATGTGGAATGTCGAGTAGTCAGAGAGCTGAAAGTGCACATGCATTCTTCAAAAGGTGTATATCAAAGAACCACTCGTTGATGGAGTTCATTACACGGTATAACCGTGCAATTGGACATCAGAGGCATAAAGAGTTAATGGCGGACCACATCGACATCAATGAAAGTCCACGGCTTCAAACTCGGTTTCCATGCGAAAGACAAATGGCAGGTATATATACGAAGTCAAATTTTCTTGCATTTCAGGCTCAACTAATCGAAAGTGAATCGTTGATCATGCGTGATGCGGAAGTTCCAATAAACATGAAGCAGGTGTATAAAGTTTATAATGCCCTTAATGAAAGTGCAAAAGTTCGATATATCGTGAATGACAGAGAGGGAGATAATGTTTCATGCAGCTGTAAATCATTTGAGTTTAGAGGAATTCCATGCAGCCACATCATTTTATTTCTGCGAAGCTTTCAAGTGGCGCTTATCCCAACCCAGTACATTTTGCATCGTTTGACTAAAGATGCTAAAGCTGGACGTGTCATTGACGATCTTGGGGTTGAAGTGAGTGATGTTTTTGACAAAGCTTTGCTTACCAGGCATAATAAGTTAGCCCAAAAGTCGAGTAAATTGATCGATGCAGCTTCGCTATCAATTGAGGGAACGGAGTTTGTGTGTACTGCATTTGATAATATGAATATAACTATTCATGATCAGAATAAAGCAAGAGGATTCATTGGATATAATTATGGAGAACAACATATGCTAAACAAAGATAGTAATACAATACTAGACCCATTGAAAGCGAAGTCAAAAGGTTCAGGGAGAAGATTGAAAGCTGGTAAAGACAAGCGTATACCGAAGGGCAGAAAATGCAATGCATGTGGCCTAAGAGGCGTCACGCATGACAAAAGAAACTGTCCGAATATGCCTAGTCGGTTAGTACATTTAAAAAATATTAGTTTTTAACAGCAACCTTTTCAATATGTACTGTGGACTACATATATATTATTTATTATATGGATAAATCTGGAAATATACCGCTATTACTGAATGACAAAATTTTCTTCTTGTGCTTAGGTCACTCAGGAACGAACAGAATAATCTTTCAACCGATTCTGAAGATTCGAACTTTACCCCACTTGGTGGTAAGCTCGACCCCTAATTACTAATAAATTTGATAAGTTATATATAATCGGGACGATAAAAAATAAATCCATACTTGTTGACATGGACAATGAAATTAATGTTGATATTTTATTTTTTTTATTTTGCAGATGACAATTGTACAGGATTGGAATTTGATGGAAACTTCTAAATGGAGCGAGCAAAGTTCTTAGTGATTACTTGAAATTGAGATGTGGACTATTGGTGGTAATTTGGCAGCTCTATATAATTTGACTAATTTGTGAGTGTTTACTTGAACAATTAATATTAGAATAGATTATAAATATTCTGGCAATCAGTCATATGTGTTAGTTTAATGCATGCTTTGACAAGTTGCATTATGGATATTATTATTTATAAAAATATTATCGATAATTGGAAACCAAAAAATCGATAATGAATTATGTCGTTGAGAGAGACAGTGATAAAATGCTTCATAAACACTTCTGAGGTCGATGAGAGAGGGAAAAGTATGTGGGAAAATTTGTATTAAATTATTTCCCAACATAACATAATATACATTTCTCTCACAACCAACAAAAACTGCATTGAGAAAGAGTAAATGTTAATCACACCAATCGACACACGCTCCTTTCGTGATTGGTGGAGTTCTTAATAGCGAATTGCTGGAGTGGGCATTGAAAGCATTAGCGAAATAATAACTTATAAAGCTCAGTAAAATTAAGTTACTGAGGAATGATTTTATTATTTTTGATTCATTTATTGAAATATCAAAAAATTTAAGTCACACAATCACAATATGCTTATGTTATCTTGAATGTAAATAGTAACTTATTTAAAATAAGGGCGAAGATTTAAAATGTATGTCCGAGTTGCAAAAAGAGACATTTATTTCAAGTGTTGAAGCCTAACATCATTCATTCGCATCTTTATTACGTAAATTTAAATTATTCATACTGCTTAGAAGAGAGTCACAAAAATTCACAACTCTTTCAGACGCATAACGCTCCATCTCTATTCTACTGTGCACGTCATCCAACGTGTTAGATGAACTAGTGTTAGAAGAACTAGAAGAACCTACAGTTGAATCAGATTTATGGTCTCCTTCGATGCTTGATGAATGGGCCAACTGAGTAGGAAGCCATTTGATGAACCCACAACCGTTGGAGCGTTCATTACTCTGAAAATTAAAGTCATTTTAAATACTATTAAATATTTGGCAAATAAATTATTTATGTATGGTGTAATTTAGTAACTTACATGCGCTTGAGGACATATCCAAAAACGACGACCGATGTTACTACCTTGTCTAGCGGTTAATACATTGCATTGGCCACTTCTGCATGGACACAGCTGCAATTCGTCGACCCACAAGAAGTACTCGCACGAAATTGGGGTTGAATTATCCGTTTTGTTAAACTGAATAAGTAGATAGTTAATATCGTAGCCGCACATCCTTAAAATTGAAAGAATGGAAAATGATAAATATAAATTTGACTATTTAATACCCAGAAAGGACATCGGTAGAATTCCCGTCCAGGATTTTTTGTTGTGTTTGATGTGCTTCTCACACAAGGGCCCCGTCCGCACCGGCAAATGATACCAACCATCGATTAGGCTACTAAAATAGCATGTATACCTTAAGTTAATATGAAAAGTAAGTGTATTCAATTTTTAATACGGTAAAAAAAAATTATTAAACGATATGCACGTATCTATCTCTTCATTTGTCAATTTGCGATGCTTACTCCAGAATTTGAAGCAACGTATTTGAATATGTTCAATTATGTATTAATTCTCACTCTCAAGCAACTATCTGAAATGTCATGAAAGCAGGTAATATAGAGATTTTCACGAAATACATAAATGCATAAATGAATCTTTAACCATTTTATATAAAATTTGAAAGCATTTTTTAAAAATTATAATATTTAATATTAAGACCAAACAATAACATACTACTCACTTGCAACAAATAAATCAATGCATCTTTAACCATTTTTAATCAAATTTGAAACCATTTTTGTAAAAATTATAATTTTAAATATAAAGACCAAACAATAACATAATACTCACTTGCAACTTCAATAACCTTTGTCTTCGGTATTGCATTCAGTGATTTGGAATAATTCACTCCCTATGTGTCTCAATATATACCATACATGAGTGAAAAAAATTTATGCCCTCAAGCCTATACCTATCTAGTAAGTATTACTAGCAACTTCACATGTTGCTACCACTGCTGCTTTCAGAGATTTCCATCACATCTATCCCATATTGATATATCAAAGTATATTGTACTTCACTAGATTACAAACCAAGTTGTATGTCATTGTATAGGACAAAATTTTTTGTGATATCTGCAATATTCTCGGGTGGAATACATTAGCCTTTAAATGCATTCACGGGTATGAATGCATGACAAGTAGCTGTCATGTTACATAGCTTACTGTGTACACGTGATTTTTAAGAGATCTTCTGGGTATTTGTAAAGTGAAATCAATCCACAAGTCCATCAAATTGTTTTCAACTTTAATCACTTTTAATGTCGAAATAGACTGTTTGTTTTTATAATAAGCTTGAAATTTTTTTTACTATAATACCCCTCGTAGGATATAAAATTTAAAATATTTTCCATGTTTATATATACTCCTCAATCATACACATAATTCCCAAAAATATTACATAAACCCCCATCCAATTCAGATACTATAATAAAAGACAAATTATAAAGATTTCTTAGTTTTATATATATTTCAAAGTGTGTGCATTACAATTTTAAAACTATCTATGGCAAAAATGAATGACTTATTTTATTGTAACTCATTCATTATGATTTTCATACCTATGTTCACTATATTCCAAGCCCCAGTAATATGTTACCCATTATAATATTCTAACAATTATCAATTTTTAAATATTATTGGTTCTTGTTTGCTTGTTTTTTTTTTTTTATTATTTCATTATGTAAATAAAGCATTTAATATCAACTTTTAAATTATTTGTATGCTCCTAATTGTAAAACATACAATTGATTAAGTCAAATAGAGAAATATATATTATAATTTTATTAATATTATTTATGGATATCATAAGTTCAAGTTTATTTTATTAATTTATCCTTCATATTTAAATATATTTAGGTACGGTTGATTTTATATAATTTGAATCGTGATAGAAACAATTGTAATATTTTTGTAAATTTTTTTATTTACATAAGTAAGACTAAAATCTTAACCAAATAAGAAAGAATTAGTAAAACTAAATAGGTAATATAATTTAATAATAAAATTTAAATATATATAAAAAAAATATTTATCTATATTTGTTTAGGTAGATTATTAATGGTTAAAAATAAATATAAAATTGAGAGCATGATTTGATTTGAATTTAGTTTAGATGAACTTATTAGATATGAAACAATTGTAATATATTTATCTCTCTAACTCATTAATAATATCCTATTTCTAATTTTATATCCCATAAAACATAATATGGGTACATGGTCTAGTGTTTATACATGAAATCTTTTCATCCTGAGGGAAGCATTAACGATAATTAATTGGATATAAAATATTCGGATTCCATTGATACTGTGCTGATGTGAAGAACCCGTACAATAGTATTATCGATAATTTGTATTTTCAATTTTCGATAATTACATGCAATTCTAACGCCAATTATTATTATCGATAATAATAAATAGAAATATCGATAATAGCATTGAAAATCACCACCTTTTATCAATATCACAGTTTTGGGGAATGGAGTTGGCTTGAAAATAGAATATTATGAAAAATGGTTAATTCAAATTATCATATTTACGTGCTTAATGCTTTCAATATGACGAGTAATGCATATGGATAATATAATAATTTCATCTACAAATATTATAATTTTTGGCTAATTTTTATATCCTCAATTTTCATATTTCTCATTCCATTATTAATCTTGCATGCATATGACGGGTTTTAATTCAAAAATAGTTAATGATGTGTCCAAGAAAAAAAATTTAATGTTTTAATTTAAATTCTATTTAATTCCTCAACTAAAAATTAGTTCAATATATATTATATATTAATTTTATTTTATTTAACTCATTAATTTAAAATCATTATATTTTATATATATTTTTGTAATTTTAGTATGAAATAATTATAAGTATTAACCATAAATGGAACCCAATTATCGATAATGCTAAAGAGAGTAACGGGGCCAATTATCGATAATGCTGAGGAAGTGAGGAGAGTACCCGTATCATGAAGTTGTCCATTATCGATACTTATCGATAATGCTCAAGACAGTGGCGTCTCACGCGGTAAAGGCATGGAGATAAAAGTATCGATATTTATCGATAATGCTCCGGACAGTGGGTCTCACGCGGTAAAGGCATGAGATAAAAGGTGACGCGGTAAAGGCATGAGATAAAAGGTTGTGTTAGTTGAGGAAATTAATTCTCAAACTAACCTACTTTTCATTTACCACGTATCCGACAAACCCTGTAACTTTCAGAAGTTACTTTTAATCAGAGCCGTTTCTTCAAGCTTATTTTGGGATTGACGGAGTCGCTCATGAGCGACGTCCCTCAGGATATCCGCACTATATATATATATATATATATATATATATATAAAATGAATTAAAATTATTTATTTATTTATGAATATTAATTTAT
>JAESVK010053064.1:0-20761 GCA_017140935.1 Hamamelis virginiana | reverse complement strand
ATATATATGTAAGTCATTATTTCATCATTAAATCATACCATATTCAATCCAAAAATTGAAATATAATCAAAATAGAAATACTATCTCACCTCACTAAGCTCGAAATTATGCAATTAAATTACCGAGTATTCTGCGTTTGTGCAGCTCCATCTTCCCCTTAGCTTCTCATTTTTCTCTCCTTCTCTTTCTTTTATTTTCTTCTCTCTTATTTTTCCTTCTCCTCTTCTCCGACTCCCCTCTCCCTTTCTTCTGAGCTCTCTCCTTTTATCTTCCCTTCTCTCCCTCACCCATTGCCCCGACAACTCTCCCTTATCTCTTTCTTTTATTTCTTCTTTTTCTCACCCTCTCTCTTATCCTGTCTCCCCACTTCCCCCACACTATATATATATATATCCACCACACTATATATATACACACACACACACATAGAATATATATATATATATATATATATTATTTTCTAATCATAAAATATAATATGGTGATCATCCACCACTTGCCAACACAATAATGCATTTCAATTATAATGCATTACTCCACCACTTGCCAACACAATAATGCATTTCAATTATAATGCATTCATAATATTCTCATGCACCCTTCTCAAAAAGTGTCCACATGGCACACTATGGCCAATAACAAAATGCCATGTGTGCAATAAATAAAATAATAATAATTAAGAAAATTTACTATTGAAAATTTCGGGGTCTTACAACATTGTGGCTCAATTGAAGAAACTTGAGGTTGAAATGTCGGAGTCCTTTCTGGTGCACTACATCCTGAACACCCTTCAGCACCAATACGGACCCCTCAAAATCTCATACAGCACACATAAGGATAAATGGTCAATTAATGAACTCATGACCATGTGTGTTCAAGAGGAAGGGAGAGTGGTGATGGAACAGGGAGAAAGTGCAATGCTGACAACGCGTGTAAAGGGCAAATCTCAAGCCAATCAGAAAAGGAAAGGTAAAATACCTCCCCAAGCTGATATCAAGAAAGATTCCAAGTGTTTCTTCTGTAAAAAGAAGGGACACATGAAGAAGGAATGCGCCAAATTTCAGAAATGGCTTGCGGACAAAGGTAATCCAATCTCATTTGTTAGTTATGAATCTAATATGGTTAATGTCAATATTAACACATGGTGGATTGATTCTGGATCAACAATTCATATTTCGAATTCCTTGCAGGGTTTGCAAAACCTAAGGAAGCCAATGGGAAGTGAGCAAAGCATCTTATCAGGAAACAAGATGGGCTCGCATGTGGAAGCTATAGGAACATGCTATTTAACTTTAAGTAGTGGCTTTGTTTTAGAGTTAGAAAAGACATTTTATATTCCAAATTTTTCACATAAAACAATTCAAACATGCTATCAAAACGAACGCGTTTTGATCCTTCACATTTTTAGAAGGTTTTTGAGTTAAAAATACTTGACCATGGTCAAGGATTTTAGCAAAAAGCTAGCCAATTGACCCGGTTGTGCCAAAATTGGTCATATGACCATTCCTTGTTTTATAAAATTATCAATTTGGCTTGCATCACTTCTAAAAACATAGTTTCAATATGAAATTGGTACTTGAAAACATATTTTGAAAATATTTAATTTCGGTGAAAACGACCAATTCACGTTCAATTTGAACAAAATCCTAATTCAGCTCATTCTTACCCGTGGGATCGATTTTGGGCGAATCTATCCCAACCATTGAAATGTTCAATTAGCACTTCAACTACACTCCCCACATCCATATAAACCTCATGAAACAATCCGTTTCGAATTCGGAGGTCATTCGGAAATTATACGAGAAAAATGACGAAAATGCCCTTCAAGTCTCAAAAACCCTAATTACCTATCGAGCTCTCATCAGAATGCCATGAAAATTTATAGGGATGTTCTAAAACACCTCAAAAGTCAAATGCAATACAAATGGGTTGATTCCAATCCAAATGTACACGTGAAATAATGAATTGTCTCTTTTCTTCGAAAGGGGCAATTTGGGCAATTTGGCCTTTACAAGGCCAATTCCTCACTAAATGATCAACTATTCTAGTTAATCATTTGCATGAACATATGGTAGAAATAATTGGTAAAAATGGGGTGTCCACAGAAGCCCCTCGTTGGTGTTTCATGGCTTCGCCATGTAATACCAACGAAACAAAATGACATCCCATTTTTGCCACAACAAAAGAGGGATAATCCAACCAACTTCTCACAAACATTGGAATCTATTTCCTGAATAAAATCGGAATGAAAACAATTCTTGGAAGTCACACTTCCAATTATCTTATTCCTGGAGTCAACGACTCTTCTTGGAAAACTCATTTTCCAATTATCTTAAGGGACCGGAGCCCTTCTTGGAAGTTTCACTTTCAATTATCTTAAAGTCAGACACATATATCAATAAACCACAAAACAAGTATTTATGTGATATCTCACTCACATAAGTATACACAAATCATCATTTTATGTGATACTTCTCTCACATAAAACAGTTCAGATCCATTATTCCTATGGTAGATCACCCATGAAAATCATTATTTATATAGTACTTCTCCTATATAAACAGTTTCAAACCATTATTTCATGTTTCACATAAAACAATTCAAACTTATCATTTCATGTCTCACATGAAATACTTTAAGCACCTTATTTTATGTTTCACATAAAATAATCCAAATTCATCATTTCATGTCTCACGTGAAATATTTCAATCACATTATTTTATGTTTCACATAAAATAATTCAAATTCATTGTTCATATGGTACATCTCCCATATGAACATATCATCAATTATATGGTACATCTCTCATATAAAGCATTTTTTTATGTCTCACATAAAACAATTCAAATTCATCATTTCATGTCTCACATGAAATATTTCAAACACCTTATTTTATGTTTCACATAAAATAATTCAAACATATCATTTCATGTCTCACATGAAATATTTCAAACACGTTATTTTATGTTTCACATAAAACAACTCAAACTTATCATTTCATGTCTCACATGAAATATTTCAAACACATTATTTTATGTTTCACATAAAATAATTCAAACTCATTGTTCATATGGTACATCTCCTATATGAATATATCATCAATTATATGGTACATCTCCCATACAAAGCATTATTTTATGTCTCACATAAAACAATTCAAATTCATCATTTCGTGTCTCACATGAAATATTTCAAACACCTTATTTTATGTTTCACATAAAATAATTTAAATTCATTGTTCATGTGGTACATCTCCCATATGAACATATCATCAATTATATGGTACATCTCCCATATAAGTCTCTAAAAATCAATACTTTATATGGTACATCTCCCATATAAGCTTTCAAAATCAAGACTTTATATGGTACATCTCCCATATAAGGATCATTATAAAACACTCTCATATCACTATTTTATGTTTCACATAAAACAATTCAAATTCGATGTTCATATGACACATCTCTCATATGAACACATCATCAATTATATGGTACATCTCCCATATAAAATGTTTTTAAAATCAACATTTAAAATTATCATGCAAAATATGAACCAATTTTGAGAAAATTTGAACTAAAAAACAAAATTTGAGAAAATTAAAGAGGGGTACAACAGTGGCGGTCCTAGCCTGGACGGCTAGCTGTCTTGGGCTGGACGGTTGGCCGTCCTAGCTAGGACGGTCACCTTGTGTGACCCGAAAATTTTTGTTTAACAAAAAGCCCCATGCTCATTTGTGCACTCTTGTGCTCATTCTAAGCCACCTTCTAACTTGGTTTTGCTCCAAAACCCTAACTTCTGACCCTCAATCAATACATACTCAACCAAATCTTTGGTTTGCACTCTTGCCAACACAAAATCAACTTCATCTTCTCAAGTTCTTCAACTTGTTCTCTTTTGGTGTGAACCTCTCAATTTCCCACATACTCCATTCTCTTCAAAAATGGATAGGAATCAATCTCCTCCACCCTATTCAAAGTATCCATTCTTGGAAGTCAAGGCTAGATACAAGGCACCATCATATGGAGACTCTCATCCACCATCTCTACTCTTGGAGCCTAGAACACATCTTTCATATATTCACTCCAAAGACAATGTAAGTTAACTCTCATCAATAACTTTTGATTCATATGCAATTGATTGAGTTGAAATGCTTATTTGCATGTTATGATTGTTGATTTTCATATCATTACAACTTTTGGGAAAAGCATGGGAGCCCCATTTCATAGCTTCACAAGCTTGTCAATGGTGCACACCAAGTGTTTGATGAAATGCCTCAATGAAGTCAACTTTGATTTTTCAAATCAAACATATCCTAATCATGTTTCAATGATTTTTTTAGGACTTTAGAAAACATTTGCCATGATCAATCTTCTTTGAAAATATCATTTTGAAAATATGCATATCACATGTTTGATAAAATGTCTAAGTGACACCATTTTCAAATTTCTCCTTTAAAAGTCATCTCATGACATACAAAGTATCTTAAAAATTTTCTATGATGTTTAATTTGATTAAAACACCATCAAATTTGAATTTGAAATACTTTGGATTTTGGTGACACCACCCATGCCTTTGACAATAAATTGTGTCATGTAATATGCACACATCTTTTTTGCAAAAACCTTTTGAAAGTACATCGATCATTTTGGCTCCTTCAAAGCATAAAAAATTTACTTCATCTCATGATATGTAAATTAATAACCATGCTTGCATTACATTTGAATCAAAATTCATTTAGAAATAATAACATTTACTTTGATGAGAATATAACACGAATGTGCTTGTGCAGCCCAATTTTGAAATTCGTACACGATACTCCTTGGGTAAGCTAATCAAATGGTGGGAATTGATGGAGGCACGTCAACCTCAAGCCAAGGCTATTGTAGAGCAGGCAGGCTTCAAGTTCTTTCTAGATTCTCTCTGGCTTGATAACATGGACAGGATGGCTATGATAGCTCTTTCTGAACTCTGGTGGAACACCACCAACACATTTCACTTCGGGTTTGGGGAATGACTATGACCCCACTCGATTTCACCATGATTACAGGACTTCCTATTGGAGGCCAACCACTCTCTTTTTATGAAGAAGCTCACACCGATGAAGAATACTCGCTAAATCTCTTAGGTGTTGAAAATGTTCCTTTGACAAAAAGAGGAGTCAGGCGCTCTTGGCTCTATAATCATTTCAGTATCCAAATCGAAGGAGAGGGTGGAGATCGTGAAGATATTGCCCAAGCTTTCATCTTATATCTGATTTCTTGCACCTTCTCCGCGGGTACTCAGGACATAGCCCCTCTAGGCTTCTTGAAGAGTTTGGAGGATATGGATAATGTTCACCTGTACGACTGGGGTGAAGCGGCATTAGCGACCATGTATCGCTCCATGAGCGACAAATCACGAGATGCTGCTCAAGACTTCGGCGGCTTGGCTTTCATATGGCAGGTACTAATTTTATCTGGTGCCTTTCAATACAATCTCTCTATATCTTTGTCAATTTTCTGATCTTTCTTTCATGCAGGTATGGGCCTTCATCTACTTGGGTCTTGGTTGTCCTCTCTTGAAAGAGGGGGTTAACCAATGGCTATTTCTAGCTCGCTTTGATCCATGCAATAGAAAAAATCCAACCTCGATAGTTATGATTATGCCACTGCCAAAGCTATCCTTGCTGGTTTCACTGCAGAATAGGTAAAATATCAAACCATTGTCTTTCTCTTCAATCTTCCAAATTCAACTCTCATACTCTTCATAATTTTCAGGTGAACTGGGACCCGTGGGGTATTTGGAGGACTACTTTGGCTTTCCCCCACACACAGAACGTACTCCTGACACATAGGCGAATCTTGTTTGAGGGGCTTGCTGGCAGATACTGATACTTGGGTGAGAGAGTCTGTCGCCAAGTCTATGGAAACATAGATGCAGCTAGGGTGCCTTTTCTGCATCCTGTAAACATGCGTTACACTGATAAACTGAAGGGTGAGGCCTTATTGGAATCCAAGAGAGGGGTGGATCTTTCCGCTTTCTTTTTCTCTGATGAGAGCTACGAGGTCTTTTGCCAATAGTTCTTGATGCGTCCCTTAGCAACTGGAGAGTTACCTGAGAGGGTATGTAAATAAAGCACTTTCCTTTATCTCTGTAAAAAACTTTTACAACATTTTCATCTTTATGTCAACAGGGTTGTCGCTCCCGGGGTCAAAGCTCTAGAGTTGCTGCTAGTGATGATGATCAAGACACAAATAGGCCTCCTGCCTTGCAGCCTGCAGACTGGAACATTGAGCTGATAGTTGAAGATAACTTTGTGACTTCTACTATTTCACGACCTTCAGTTGATGAGGGATATCACATAGATCCTTCTTACGAACAGGTAAACCTCCTACTGAATCAAACAACTGCACACACATCCCCACAGATACACTGACATCATTCTTTTCTAACAGGTCCCTCAAGAATACTGCCAGGACTACATCGATCTTACTACTGCCAAGAGGCGTGACCTTCGCAGGATAAGCTTGAGCACTTCCGCTCTCACTCGTCAACAGGTAACTTCAAATCACATTTTCAAATTCATCTTCCTTCCCCTCTCACAAACTGACCAAACCATGAACACTGTTTCAGGCACCTGACCCACCATGTCATTCTTCAGCTTGCGAGGGATCTAGCAGAGGGATAAGGAGGAGCTCTCGAAGACATTGACCAATCTTTTATGAGACATGGGGTTTCATTTTGAAAATCATATGTAATTTGTAAACATTTGTGCCAAAACGATTTTTCTTCTCTCTAAAAGTGTATGTGCACTGTTAAAACTCATTCACTGCTATTAATTCTCTCACTTTTGATCATGATTGAACTAATACCAATTTTTTAAAACTTGTAAATAGCAACAAAGTCAACAAAAATCAAAATCGGGGCCCCGAATGCACAAAAACTCGAAAAAAAGTCGAAAACAAACAAAATTGGCAAAAATGGGCGGCCAAATCCTGGTGACCATCCAAGCCAGGACGGTTGGCCGTCCACCCTAGGATGGTTGGTCGTCCTGCCTTGGACGGTCACCGTAATGGCCCGCCCTATTTTGCCTATTTTGAGCAGTTTCCAATTTTTGGTCTTTTCAATTTCTAATTTCTCTTCAAACTTGACCTAGGGCTATAAAAAGAAACCCGTAGCAGCCTCTACAACCATCCTATAATAGTTTTAAGCATCATGGAGGCTCTCCCCCAAATTTTGAAAAGATTCACGGCGAAAATGACGAAAGAAGACAAAAAGGTGTTCGCTCGCTTCAACTTGAATGCATGCTTTTCTCTCAACAAATCAAGATAGAAACCATGTTTCTCATTGCTGCAAGCCACTTTTGGGATCCCACAATTCATGTTTTCAACTTCGGCACCGAAGAAATATGCCCACTGTTGGAGGAATTCTGCGCGATCATGTCCGTTCCACTGAAAGGACCTTTCATCTTCCCACAGATTTGGCGCAAGTACACAACAACTCTCGCTTCTCTTCTTGAGATCACTGAAGGAGATACTTCCACATTCATCGAAGGTACCAATCTTAATCTTTTAAAACTAGCTACTTCTTTTCTTCACCCCGGCTTGAATCAGTTCACCACTTCAAGGCCTGTTCAACATGCCTTAGTTTTATGCCTTCTTGGGCAATTTTTCTTCTGTACTGGCTCTTTCTTGGTTCCATTAGAATTGTGTGAGCTAGTTTTATCCCTTTTTACATCACAAAACATGATACCCATAGTCCTCACCGAGACTCTGAATGGTTTAGACAAACTTCACACCGACCCCAAAACTCCTTTTGAAGGTAGCCCCATTCTACTCCAAATGTGGTTGATTGAAAGGCTCAAATTCATCGCTCCTTCCACTGGTACTTCTTATCATGCTTCCTATCATCGTCGTGCTATTACCTTACCTCGAGAAAACACTTTACTCGAATGGTTGACTTTTCTTTCTACCCTTTCTTGGAATGACATCGAATGGTATGTACATGATTGGGATTGTTCTGGTCATTATCTGCTACGTTCTCCAAGTTATTCTGCGGTGATTTTGGTTGGGTTGAAGTGTACTTCTTTCTATTGGGCAACCCGACTGCTTCGCCAAATGGGGACCAAACAGATGATTCCATCTCTTCCAGAGCATATTTATACTTCCAAGGCGATCTCTCCATCGGTGGTGAAGGCTCTGATGTCAAGGTGGCCATCTGTACTACACACAACTCACATCGCTTTCTCTCATGGGCCTTTTGAATTGGATGAGGCGTATAGGCAATGGTTATCTCAGAATATAGGTACTCAAGGACCAGAAAGGAAGGCTAGGATTTCAGGACTTATCGAAAGTCTCTCATCTGAAGAGTGAGGGGACACTTCGTCACTTCCACCTAATAAATTGCAAATGGTACTTTACAAGAGGGGAAAAGATTATGACTCTGAAGAAACTTCAAGGAAGGAAGAAAGGACTTGACAGAATCTTTGAAACACATTTCCCATGCTTTTATTATTTAGAATAAATGAAACTAGGATCATATGGCATGTAATAGACCTTCGAAAGGTTTCTCTTCATTTCATGAATAAAAGAATTCTATCTTTTTAGTTTTGAATAAATAACTGCAAATAATTACAATTGAAATCAAACACAGGGTTGTTTTGCCTTAAAGAATTGGACCGCACCCACGGTAACTTTATGGGCTGCCTACATATCTCCATCTTTTTTAACATCTTTTTCTCATAAAACTTTCAACTTTATTTTGAATACTTGGAGAATCAGGTCCTTGTAGTTCATGGGATCAATTAAAAAACGTTTTTTTTTGTTTTTTTTTTTTAGGCTCTACTTTTTGCCTAGGCAGCATTTGTAGGTTTTCTACCTAGCGAGCTATTGCCCTAATTTTTGCCTAAGCAGCCTTTTCAGGTTTTCT
Source organism: Hamamelis virginiana (assembly GCA_017140935.1). Classification (NCBI taxonomy): domain Eukaryota; kingdom Viridiplantae; phylum Streptophyta; class Magnoliopsida; order Saxifragales; family Hamamelidaceae; genus Hamamelis; species Hamamelis virginiana. Next base: position 11,851 of record JAESVK010053064.1, on the reverse strand, counting down.
ACCTAGCGGGCCCTTTTTTATTATTATTATTTATACATGATACTTTTTCAATTGATCCAAATTGGTAGGTTGAGAGAACTCATTCCCATCTATATCCATGAGACGCACTGCTCCACCTGACAATATCTCCTTGATGATGTAGGGTCCACCCAGCTTGGCTTAAACTTTCCTCTCGGATCATGAATCGGCATTCTGATTTCTTTGAGTACCAAATCCTCTTTCTTTAAGCCCATGTTTTTAACTCTCTTGTTGAATGCTCTTGCTATTCTTCTTTGATAACCTTGAACATGGTATAGGGCCCTCAATCTCTTCTCGCCAATCAGCAACAGCTGCTCATATCTATCCCTCATCCAATCGACTTCTGCTAGTTGGCTTTCCATAACTACTCTTAGTGAAGGTATTTCCAACTCAATTGGTAACACTGCTTCCATACCATACACTAATGAATAAGGTGTAGCCCCAGTTGACGCCCTAATGGATGTGCGATAGCCCCACAATGCCAGAGGCAACTTCTCATGCCAATCATTGTACGTATCAGTGGTCTTCTTCAAAATGGTTTTCAAATTCTTATTAGCTGCCTCCACTGCTCCATTAGTCTGCGGACGATAAAGAGAGGAATGATGATGCACTATTCCATATTTCTTAAGAAGCTCCTCAGTCTCTTTTTTGAAATACTGCTCATTATCTGAAATAAACTCCCGTGGCACTCCATATCGGTAGATGATGTTGCACTGTATGAACTTGGGAACCTGCTTTGCATTCAAAGTCTTGTACGACGCTGCTTCTACCTATTTGGTAAAGTAATCTATGGCCACAAATATGTACTCGTGCCCATTCGAGGTTGCAGGAGTGATCTTGCCGATGATATCAATGCCCCATGTTGCAAATGGCCATGGTGATGACATGGTAGTGAGTGGCATGGATGGCTGATGTTTACCACGTGCAAACACTTGACACATATGACATTTCTTAACATGTTTAGCACATCACTTTCTAAGGTAGACCAGTAATAACCCAATCTCAAAATTTTCTTCGCGAGCATATACCCATTCATATGTGGAGCCCCAGCCCCTTCATGTATTTCCTGAATGATCCGCTCTGCTTCATCTTTTTCACACACAAGAGATGGACTCCGTCAAAAGACCTTTTATACAATTTCCCATTGCACAAAATGAACTGGCTAGCCAACCTTCTCAAAGTTCTTCGATCAATATAGGATGCCTCCGGCGGATACTCCCCTTTTTCTAAGTACTGCTGAATATCATGATACCACGGCCTCCCGTCGTTTGGTTCTCCTTCCCTTAGTGCACAACTGTAGATGGGCTCTTCTCTAGATTCAATAATCATCGATGCTACTCCCTCTTCTATTGGAATCTCTGCCATGGATGCTAGAGTGGCTAAGGCATCCGCAAATTTGTTCCCTTTGCCTTAACAGATAAAAGAATTTTATTTGACGGAACTCTTTCACTAATGTCTCTAGGTAATCATGGTATGGCAACAGCTTCTCATCCTTAGTCTTCCACTCCCCTCTAGTTTGGCATATGATAAGGGCTGAATCTCCATATACTTCGAGCTCATCTACTCCCAAGGCCAATGCTGATTCTAAAGCTAAAATGCAAGCCTCATACTCAGCTATGTTATTGGTTGCCTTAAAGTTCAGTTTCACTGCCACAGGTATCATCACGTCTTCTGGCGTCTCCAGACAAACTCCTATGCCACATCATTTTCTATTCAATGCTCCATCAAAGTATGTTTTCCATATCTTCTTCTCAACCATAAGAATCTCCTCATCTGGGAACTGGTAACTGCCATTGTCTGATTGTGAAGTAGCACATTCTGCCAGGTGTTCTGCTATAGCTCTTCCTTTCACTGATTTCTGCAGTACATACTGAATGTCGAATTCTAACAATAACAATAACCACCGCGCTGTTTTATAGAACAAAGCAGGCTTCTCAAGCAGATACTTCAATGGGTCCATTCGACTGATCAAAAGTACTTGGAAAGACATCATGTAATGGCGAAGCTTTTGAGTTGCCCACACCAATGCCACGTATGTCTTTTCCAAAGCACTATAGTTCACTTCATAATCCGTCATCTTCTTACTGAGGTAGTAGATGACATTCTCTTTCAATGATTCTTCAAGATATTGAGCTAATATGGCTCCCATCGTGGTTTCGGTGACAGTTAAGTAGAGTAATAATGGCTCACCTTGTCGCGGGGGAACCAGTATTGGTGGGTTGCTCAAATACCTTTTGATGGTATCAAATGCCTCTTGACATTCCTCATTCCACTTGGTCGGTACATTCTTCTTTAACATCTTTGGTGGTTGCATCTCCATGATGGCTTTGATTTTCCCCGGATCCACTTCTATCCCTCTCTGTGTGATCATGAAACCAAGCAGCTTTCCAGCAGTCACTCCAAAGGCATATTTCTGATGGTTCAAACGCAGCTTGTACATGATAATTCTTTCAGAGAACTTCTTCAGAGCAGCTAAATGCCCTTCCCTATCCACAGACTTCACAATCATATCATCTACGTACACTTCCACCTCCTTGTGAATCAAATCATCCAGCAGTGTGGTAGCCATCCTTTGGTATGTCGTGCCAGCATTCTTAAGGCCGAATGGCATAACCCGATAACAAAATGTCCCCTATTGTGTGATGAATGTTGTCTTTTCCATATCTTGGAAAGCCATTTTGATCTGGTTGTAACCCTAAAAGCCATCCATAAAAGATAAGAGTGCATGGCCAGCAGTGTTGTCAACCAATACATCTATATGAGGCAGAGGGAAATCATCTTTAAGACACGCCTTATTGAGATCTCTGAAATCAACATACATCAGTACTTTTCCATCCTTCTTAGGCATTGGGACAATGTTGGCTAACCATTTCGGTACTCCACCACTTGCAAGAATCCGGCATTCATCTGCTTGATTAATTACCTCATCTCTAATCTTCAATGCCCATTCTGGTTTCATTCTCCACAGCTTCTGCTTGACCGGCTTCATGTTCGGATCAGTGGGGATGAAGTGCTACACAATGTCGGGATCAATGCCTAGCATGTCTTGGTACGACTATGCGAAAGCTTCAATGTTCACTTTCAAAACCTCTACCAATGATTCTCTTTCTTGCGGCGACAGTGGTGATCTAATTTTAATTATTTTAGGTGATTCATCCGTCCCTAAATTGATTGAAATTAATTCATCCATGTTAGGTTGAGCATGCCCTTGCCCATATTGCTCGTCGAGCTCAGGAGGAACATCCTCTCGCGGGTCTATATTCATGCCATACAAATCCAGAGATGATAAAAAGGAGACACTGCAAGAGAGATGAGAAGATAATGAATACTTCTTTTATTGATTGAAAATTGAATATCAGAACACAGAAGATGAAACAAACTGACACTCGTACCTCCTTAAACGAGGTTGAGGTTTTTACTGAAAACAAGGAAATCCTACACTACTACAAAAAAAAGCAGGAAAATCCTATTCTACTGAAGACACCTACAAGTTATCATCGGGTGGTAGTGACTCGATCTCCTCATAATCAAAAATGAAAGGACAATCTTCAAAGCCCAGTTTGATAAGGGTGGAGTTATGGGTTCAATTGGATAGATCGCCTCAACTTCATAAGTATGCACTTCGAGACACAGAACCGCCTGCTCGAACATATTTGTCATGGCACCAGTATCAAGGTCTTCAACCCAATCCTCATCTTCTTTACAAACCTCACCAGTGATAACATCATCAACCATTGAAGCGGTGAGAACTCCTTCAATAACATGTACATACTCGAATCCTGACAATAACACTTTTGACGGTTCCTGATTAATTTCACAGATCGGCACTCGAACACTTCGATTCATCTCTATATCCCCTTTCAAAGTGACCACCGATCCCTGGTGTGGAAACTTGATTTTCTGGTGAAGCGACGACGGCACAGCCCAGGTTGAATGAATCCACAGTCTTCCCAAAAGCAAATTAAAGTTGGCTGGTACATCTAAGATCTGAAAATCAACCTTGAATTCTACTGGCCCAATAACAACTGGAAGAGTCACCATTCCCACAACTTCTCTACGAGTATTGTCATAAGCTCTGACGGTCTGTCCTGATGGTAAGAACTCAGATGGTTCGATCCCCAATGTGGTTGTAGTACTGAGTGGACATACATTCAATGCTGAACCGTTATCAACCAAGACTGAAGGAACTCTCTTTCCCATGACATCTACTGTGATGTACAAAGCCTGCAGATGATTACTTCCACTCTTGGGTAGGTCAGATTCAGTAAACGAAATGGATGGTTTATGATGAACATGATTTACCAAACCTACCAAACCCTCAGGAGACGTATCAATAGGGACCTGTACTTAATTTAACAAACGAAGCATTGTCTGCCTGTGTTTCTGTGAAGCCATGAGCAATCCCCAAATGGTAATGTTAGCCTGTGTTCTCTTCAACTGTTTCAGTATCTCTTCCTTTTCTTCTATGACATCTGATCGCTGACCCTTCTCTAACTCCCCCAACGGATTACTGCCTTCCAAATGAGCTGGCTTGAAATGGCGTCCGCCTCGAGTTAGATGGTCTAATTCCTCATCACTAGCCCACAGGTTCTCCATCGTCTCAGGTGTGCTCATGAGATCCTCCCATTCAATCATACCGATCAAATCACTAGCAACAGTGGATGCATAGGTAGAACTAGGCCATTTGTGGGAATCAACCCATGGGAATCTAGGGTAAGTAGCATGGTAGACAACTTCTCCGTCTTCTCCAGTGACCTTAGCAACTGTAGAGGTCCTATTCTCAAATTGTTCCTGTAAGATATCCTGACTCAATTCTTCGAGTGAAGAAGGAATAACTGCTTCAACTTTTGCAGGCAAATCATCCCATCCCATAGAATGATAGGTTCATCAGAATACTTTCTCGATGAATAGAGCACATAATAATCAAACTTGCCACTTGATTCTCCTAACAATCCGACTTCCGGCTCTCCTGCTAGATACCTCTCTTTCAACTGACGTTGGGAACACCCACTTCTAGGCACTTTCTAGGGAGTTTCAGGTTGTAAAGGCTCTTCAGGCTGTACAGGTTCTTCAGGCTGATACAACTCGCCGTCGTCAAGTAAATCTTGAACCAATTTCCCTAAAACTCTGCAATTCTCCGCGTCATGCTCGAAGATGTTGTGGTACTAGCAAAAAGGCTTATGGAAGAGGGGTATAAGTGAGGTGATGAAGCCTTGGGATCGGGCTTGGTAAAAGGCTTCGGTTAAGGTAGTTTTGAGTGGGACATATGGCGGATTGGGTAACGAATTTTTGGGTCGTCGAGGCCCAGGGCATTGATTTGAGCTGGTGGCGATACAGCATGGGTTGGGAGAGAATTGCTGGTGACATTTGGTTGACTTTGTGGATTTGGTGGGGCAATGACTTTTTTGTCAATGAGGTCTTGGATTTCATGGCGAAGGCGCATGCATTGGTTGGTGTGGTGGCCTTTAGATTGGTGGAACTGACAATACTCATTTTCTTTGAAGTTTCTGGGTAATGGATCTGGAAGAGGCCGGGGTTCCAAAGGGATAAGGAGACCACGTGCCTTCAATTTCTCAAGGACACGTTCCTGGAACATGTATAGATTGGTGAATTGGCGGGCCGACACTCTAGCTTGGAATGGGCGGTTTGATTGGGTAGCTTAAATAGGCTGGATGATGGCATTGACCTCGGGGTTAGGCTTGCGGTTGAAGGGTGGTTGGCTATTTCTGAAGGGTTCTTTGGCCTTGAGAGCCCCACTAGCCAGGGCATCTTCAACTTAAGTACCAACAACAACAAGGGCTTTGAAGTTAGGGAAGTACTACGAGAACAGATACTTGTTGTAAATAAGCAGGAGACTCTTCAGTACCATCTGCACCTGCTCATCATTTGCAGGCCTGTGGGTCATCTGCGAAGCTTTCGCCATCCATCTAGAAATGAAGGCAAAGAAACTTTCCCTCGGTTCCTGCTTAGTAGTCTCAAGATCCCTACGAGTCACAGCAATCTCAGTGTTGTACTTGTAGTGATTAGTGAATTCATTGCAAACATCCTCCCATGTCTTCAATTTAGTCTCATCTAAAGATAGAAACCACTTTGAGGTTGACCCTCTCAACGATTCATGAAACATCTGAGCCAACAACTCATCATCGGCTCCACGAGGTTGCATCGCCCTCACATACATCTTCAAGTGGGTTTTAGGACAACCCATCCCATCAAACTTCTCTAGCTCAAGCATCTTAAAACTGGATGGCATCTTAAAACTGGATGGCATACGGGCCTTTGGAAACAGTGAATAAGAGGTCACATCAACCATGTCATCAGACCGACGCATCCCCTTCAGGGCTTTCTCTAAGGCTTCAACCTTATTTGACAACAGAATAGGATCCACATAGAGGAACCTAGATCCATCGGGCTCGCCATCCAGATTGAAGGGCTTAAACTTGACACCTAACTGGGCCTTGGCACTGTCATCAACTTGGGCCGGGATAGGTGGATCAGAGGTACTCTTTGGGTTCTCTAAGTGGCCTCCCTAACCTGATCTGTGTTGGTCTGTTAATCTTGGGACATTTTCTTAATCTGTTCAGTCTCACGGGCCAGGGCATCAATCCGGTCCATGATAGCATTCAACACTGTAGCAGTGGTACTGGATTCTCCGTCAGCCATTGAGGATACACTCGGGGGTTCAACACTAAAAAGACGCTCTCTAGAATCACGACGCCAGGCCAGAATTCTACACCATGAAATGAGCTTTTTTTTAGAAAAAAGGGAAGAGTCCATGATGCTCAAAACCTATTGACAGACTATCAAAGAGGTGCTATCCAAATAGAAGGAAAGAGAAAGAAGGAAAATCGTCCTATCATAATTCCAATTCATTTCCCTATTTCACAAGGGCACTTCCTTAGAAATTAGGAAATAAATCAAAATCACCAATAGAGGAATAAAACATGATCAACCAATCAAGACTCAAAGAGCAACACCAATGACCAGTCCTTCATTCTCAGGACACTTTCCTTTGAATCGAAGGTCTTAGTCAAAACAAGCCAAAACAACCTAATCACAGAAAAGGGTATGTACCTTTAGAATATTCTCTTCCATCCTCAAAATAGTCATTTCGTTCTAAGGACCAAAATCCTTAAAATAAAGGGGCTATATTAAAAATATCAAAGTTTATCCAAGGGTACAATATCCCTAAGTTCTAGCATTCACAAACAAGACTCACATCAAATTGGGACAATTTCGGCAGCATAACGACGCAATTATGTGCTAAAAGAAATTTGGCAGCATAACTGCGTAGGTATGTGTCAAGGGAAAATTTCGACAGCATAACGGTACAGTTAAATACCAAAAGGAATTTCGGCAGCATAACAGTACAATTGTGTGTCGAAATTTCGGCAGCATAACAGGTGTGTGCAAGCAATGGAGCGTAGAGTGTCCTACTTGGCTGTCTACATGGACTAATGCAAAAGGTGGGTTCAAAGGTTCCTATTGCAGACCAATCCATATACCTAACCACATGTGACACATGGCGTGCCGCGTGGGTCAAACAGTACTGATTGGTCTTTGATATATCCCGAAGGGTACTTGACAATAGGTTGATGGTTTCGTCATGATTGCCCTAGTGTCGAGTGGAGACAGGGATCAGGACTAGACCATCTTTTGGCAAGGCAACATCGTCCTATCACACAATGACATGCAGCTAATATAACTAAAATGATATGCAATCACACAAATGCAAGTGGTTGATTTTAATTAATTTAAGAAATTAAATAGCCCAATTAAATTAATTGACGTTTAGCTCTCAACATCCCCAGTGGAGTCGCCAGTTCTGTGGACCAGCCTTTTTTACGGGCTTTGGATGTCCACATCATCACCGGGCGATGATTAGGGATTTTTAGAAAACAAAACAAAGGAGTCGCCACCTTATTTTAAGGAATAAGGAAACCATGAAAATATTTTATTTTTAAAATCAAAACAAAACAAACTTCATTTTCAATGAAAAGACAGTCTTCGAACCAAAGATGGACTTGGGGGCTAGGTTACGACGTGGGAAGGTTCCAAGCTTTCACTTGTAGGCACCCACCTCGCCCTAATTAAAGGACTTCTAATTTATTTGGGCTATTTAAATTTCTTATTACAAACAATCCTAAATAATCTAAATCAACCAATAAAGTAGTGATATAAATGCATTATCTATATTAGTTATATTAATAATAAAAAATATATATACAAACAAACCCTAAAAACCTAGAATACCCTACGGGCATCCTAGGACGGACTTGAGCCCTATTAGCGCCTACGTAACTTACTAGTATCACCTATCAAAGTCCACGTAGTTCGACTACCCTAGGACTCTCCTATTGTAATCGATCACATCATCAAAGTTATTCAACCTAATTCAAGACTCTAACTTCGAGAGTTTTTATTTGTTTAAAATCATTTATTCAAAATCATTTCAAATTAAAAGACTTTCTTAAAATCCAAATATTCTAAATAATTCTCATCTTTAGAATTCAATTCCAATTGAAAATCTTTTTCAAAGATATTTCAAAAAAACAAATCATATCGAGAGGAATCTCATTCCAAGGTAAAAATCTTAAAACATTTCAAATTCTTTTGAAAATCATTTAATAATCAAATCTTTCATAAAATCATGTTTATTTCATAAACATTATATCAAAATCTTTTTAGAAAATCTCTCTAAGATAGATACTTAAATCAATTGAAACACTTAAATCTGATAGCGGTCTTTACAACAAAGGACAGTCCTAGGGAAGGTCAAGTGACCTTCCTAAACCTAGGGTCTCTAACTAGCCCTAAAGTTAATCTAGAATCATAAAATCCTAATGCAATGCATGCTGTAATTTAAATAAATCCAAACAAATATACATGAAATCAATCCTAACAATGCATGATAATGCTCCTAAATGCATACTAATTAATCTATGTGAACCTAAGCATATTTCTAAGTTAGATTTGGCCTTAAAATGATTTTTAGAAGTGATTTAAGGACATAAACAAATCTGGACAGATTTGAATATGTACTTTAAACTACTCTAAAAACCATGAAAACAATGAATAAAAAATGTGAAAATGACCTAGCATGCTTTCTACATGAATATATTAAATTCCTATGCAAAAACATGTCAACAAAATTACACAAAAATAAGCTTAAATGATTAATTTAAACACAAGGGAAGGATCTCACCTTTGCACGCTCCCTCGTACACATTTTATATATTCAAACGAACAAATCCAAGTCAAGTGTTCAAATAATCATAAAAACATAAAAAATAAAGACTCAAGACTCACCACATGTCAAAATAATATATTAATATACTCATGTTATCATTAAAATCATCAATCAAACATCGAGAGATTCAAATAACAATATGAATACATCAATATTTATTCTAACATGCTTGTACATAAAATAACAACAAATCTAACCCTACTCATGCATACTTACATAAAATCACAACAAGGCTAACTAATCCTAAACATGCATACTAACATAAATCACAACTAAGCTAAACAACCCTAACATGCATATTCACATAAAATAATAACTAAGCTAAACAACCCTAAACATGCATTCTAACATAAAATCATAACTAAGTTACACTAATCATACACATAACCCTAATCACATAAAATCATATAAAATCAAAATAAAAATATCCTAACTATAACTACTCATATAACATCATACAAATAACTATTCTAAACATACATGCTCATAATAAATAACTAACCTAAACACATTAACTCATATAAAATCATAACTAAGTTAACCCTAACATGCATACTAACACATAATCAAAATAAAACCAACCTTAATCATAACGAACATATTATTAACCTATATTAAAACCACATCCTATTCTAATCATGCATATATATTAAATCAAATAACAAAACAATCAAACTCAAACTAATCATAGCATTATTCATGAACAAATAAGAACATATCATTCAATAATAGGACAATTACCTATCTCTCTTCTCCCCGATTAATCTCTTTCAAGCTCCAAGCTTATGGCTCTCCTTCTCTTTCTTCCACACCTTAGTTCTCTCCTCCAATGGTGAAGAACCAGATCTGTAGCATCCTTCTTAACCCTAGAATTCTCTCTCTTTTTTTTGTCATCCTCATTTTTCTAACTCTATAATGAAGCATATATAGTGCTAGGGTTTAAAAACTTTGAATTGTTATGATTTAATGCACTAAAATCCATCCTAGGGCTTAGAACGAATCCCTCTAGGGTTTACAAGCTGAGTTCCTTCGAAAATCCCCCAAAAAATCGAATCAAATCGGCCAAAATAGGTGAAAAACTTTCAAAAATGAAGAATGGGGTCGACCATCCTGATGACCATCCTAGCCTGGACGGCTGGCCGTCCTGGCCTGGAAGGTCATCGTGGTGACTTCCCAAATTTTGCCTCATTTTCAATGGGATTTCATATTTTGGCCATATTTTGGTCAAATCTCATCCAAATTCGATGGTTCAGGGCTCAAAACGACCGCGTTTTGATCCTTCACATTTTTAGAAGGTTTTTGGATTAAAAATACTTGACCATGGTCAAGGAGTTTAGCAAAAAGCTAGCCAATTGACCCGGTTATGCCAAAATTGGTCATATGACCATTCCTTGTTTTAAAAACTTGATCAATTTAGCTTGCATCACTTCTAAAAACATGGTTTCAATATAAAATTGGTACTTGAAAACATATTTTGAAAATATTTAATTTTGGTGAAAACAACCAATTCACGGTCAATTTGAACAAAACCCTAATTCAGCTCATTCTTACCCGTGGGATCAATTTTGGGCGAATCTTTCCCAACCATTCAAAGGTTCAATTAGCACTTCAACTACACTCCCCACATCCATATAAACCTCATGAAACAATTTGTTTCGAATTCAGAGGTCATTCGGAAATTATACGAGAAAAATGACGAAAATGCCCTTCAAGTCGCAAAAACCCTAATTACCTATCAAACTCTCATCAGAATGCCATGAGAATTTACAAAGATGTTCTAAAACACCTCAAAAGTCAAATGCAATACAAATGGGTTGATTCCAATCCAAATGTACACATGAAATAATGAATTGTCCATTTTCTTCGAAAGGGACAATTTGGTCTTTTACAAAGCCAATTCCTCACCAAATGATCAACTATTCTAGTTAATCATTTGCATGAACATATGGTAGAAATAATTGGTAAAAATGGGGTGTCCACAGATACATTTTTATGATGGCCGGTGGAGTTGTATCATGGAGGAGTGCTAAGCAGACCTTGACTGCCACTTCCACTATGGAAGCCGAGTTCGTCTCCTGTTTTGAGGCTACTTCATATGGTGTATGGCTTAAGAGTTTCATTTCTGGGCTTAGAATTATGGATTCTATCTCTAGGCCATTGAGAATGTATTGCGACAATTCAGCTGCTGTTTTTATGGCCAAGAACAACAAAAGTGGGAGTCGAAGTAAACACATCGACATTAAGTATTTAGCCATAAGGGAACGTGTTAAAGAAAAGAAAGTGGTCATTGAGCATGTCAACGCTAAGTTGATGATCGTTGATACTTTGACTAAGGGCATGCCACCGTTGAAATTCAAGGATCATGTAGTGAATATGGGACTTGGTTCCATTATGTAGTTTTTCATTGTATGAACAATTTTATTTTAATGAAATTCTTAATTATTGTGATGTTTTTCTCATATTTATGTGCACCTTAATTTAATTTTGAGAAAATTCATCTATGTTGGACCAAGAATAAACTTAGGGTTTATTCATTAAGATTGCCACAAAAATTATAATATTTAAGAAATAAATACATAGTAATAC
>JAESVK010053058.1:0-28919 GCA_017140935.1 Hamamelis virginiana | reverse complement strand
TTAATTTTTAAAGAGCCCACATAAATCATCACATGACTTAAAATCCATAAATAAAATAAAATGATCAATGACAGTATTCTCAAATCTTATGGAATAGAATGGTTGATTTTGGTGCTGTGCTCAATCACCCTCTTTTACTTGAAAGAACTTTGATTTAGAATTTCCTAAATTTGAATTGGATAGAGATTTATAGATTTATTTTTTGGGGGGAATTTGGTGAGAGGTCCTATTTGAGAGTTTTTCTTTCAAAAAGTCCTCTTAAAAGTGTTAAAGATATGCCCTAAAACCAATCCTAAAGAGCATATATGTTTCATATTATATTAATTAGAAGGTATTAATTGTCTTGTATGTTTAATTATATATAAGACAAAGTCCATGAATGAATGATAAGAGAAATAACATCTCAAGTTGTTGAGATAGAGAGACTGATATTTCTCATAAACATTTATTCTAAACTGTTCCTACTCATAGGTTTATTAAAGAGGACCTTTTATAAACCATTAAGAGTAGCACAAGATTTAAACTAACTCCAATGGGAGGATAGGTAGTCTTTCCTATCAGTGTAGTGACACTTTAGTTAATCTGTGGGTGCATATTAGAGAATATGTACACTGAACATGATCTACTAGAATGTTCCTATGGAGATCAAGTCAAAAGGAATATTCTTTTGTTACGTCCATTCAATTGGTAGTCCTTAGACCTGAGACACCATAGCTATCTTATGCATGGGTTACTAGAGTTTGATAGTATCTCGTACAACCTCTATCATAAGGATGTGATCGGTACTTATTGGCTCTAACAAGTTATGTATGAAGATAGATGAGTGTGCAATAAGGAATCATCGCTCTCACTAGATGAGATAGAATGTCATGATCAGTTCACAAAGATAATTCTCAAGGTGAATCTCTGGCCAGAGTGATAGGTAAACAGTGAAAAGAGTTTAACTGCATTTACCTCATTGAGATTATATTTTGTGGAACATATATTAAGTTGTTAAGATAGGGTTTGACAAATGACCATACCTATTGCTTGCGCGTATAAAGTACAATTCAATCCCAAGCGTAAGATCTACCGTTGCCAGCATAATATTTCATGGAGTCCCATGGTTGTGTCCACAGAGATAAGCAGTCAGAGAGAAACTTGAAAATTCTTTTTAAAAGTTGTTTAGTGTAGATAAAAGAAAGAAAATCAATGGTTGGATTGAGGTTTGTTTATGTGTAAAATACACAAGGATTGTTTATAATCTTACTGAAAAATAGACAAACTAGAATTCAGAGTTCAACTCACTACTACAAAAACCCTCATTAACGACACTCAAAAAGTGTCGTTATTTTGGATTCACGACACTTTTGGAAGTGACATCTATCGCACTGTCGTGAAAAGTTTTACTACACTTGATGAAGTGTCGTAAAATTTCAACCTTGCACGACACTTAAAAAGTGTCGTTAACAGTTTATATTGGCACGACACTTTATGAAGTGTCGTAACAGATCATACTTGCATGACAATTATAAAGTGTCGTTATATTGGCACGACACTTTATAAAGTGTCATTATAAAGAGTCTTAGAACGACACATTTAGAAGTGTCGTAAAACTTTAGACATACAATGACACTTTATAAGTGTCGTTAAATTAGTCCAATTTTTGTTTTATAATTTTTTTTTCACCTGTTATTTTGTCTCCTCTTGCAGTGACCTATATTCACCTGTTTTCACATATAAAAATTATATTTCCTAACATCTCATACCACCATTACACATGCATAAAAGAGAATTGCAAAATATGGTGTACTTAATTATCAACATATATCCAAAGTGCATGTTTACCTCAAACTAACATATCCAAAGTACATGTTTATCAAGTACAAAATTTTTATATCAAAAAATGAAAAATAGATGGTTCTATTACATCTAAAACATTCTCATGAGCAAATGACAATAAAAGTATTACTTCCAAAACTCATTTGCAAGTCTTCGACACGCAAAATGCAGCTTCATGTTGTCATTGATTGGCTTCGTATGCTCTAGGACCCTGTGAGAAAAATATACATCTACAAATTTTAGTAATTATGTATAACTTTATATTGCACCTGTGTTGATAATGTAAAATATCGAAGTATATATGGATAGAGTAAATGATAAGCCAAAACAATATATATATATATATATATATATATATATATATATATATATATATATGACCTTCAACAGGCACAGGTACCTAATGTTAACTTTAGTAATATAAAGTTCTAGAATGATGATCTAAGCATCTAACACAAATCATTCATATTTTGGGTCCAACAGATATGAACATCTATCCTTTTTTCAACTATATATGAAAGAATTCATCCAAGCCAAATAGATTTTAAAGATTTCCATGAACTCTTCCAACCAATTCAACTAAGTATTTTTTTTTAAAAACAAATGGATCAGCTACTGGCAGTAGCTAAGAAAATCATATATAATTTTTAAAGAACCAATTTTCATAGTGCTTTCAAGGAAAATTTCTAAGAAATTTTTCTAGGCTTTTATAGGATGCCAAACATAAACTATATCTAGTCCATCACAAAATACTCAGGTTTTTATTGAGAAAATAAACATTTGTTTGACCCTGGGACACGTCAATATATGCACCCTCACGTGCTCACATGGCCTGCTAAGTGTGTAAGCCAAACAGCCCCTTAAGACTTCATCTTTTTCACGCTTGGCTATTTGGGACTGGTTCAGTTCAAGTTTCAGCTACCTCTCTCTCTACAGTTTTCTCCTTCATTATCTTTTTTTTTTTAAATAGCCTCTAAAACATGATTATGTGAGACTATATTTTAGAAATATTATCACGTACACCTCCAAAGATGCAAACTAGGTATTTAAGTACATGTGGCTGCACATACGCCTCCAAGAATTCTCATCATATAATTAAGGTTTAATAACAGTTCAATGTGGCTGCACGTACACCTCCAAAGATGCAAACTAGCATATAGAGATTTTAAAAAAGAGGGAGCTGCGTCGTGGCAGCGGCGTGGAGCCATGGAGGCGTGCAGGCGGGGAAGCAGCAGCGGCGTGGAGGCTGAGAGAGTGCGGGATGGAGTGAAGACAGAGGCCGTTCTAGGGTTTCACCCGAGCACAATGGAGAGGAACGGACGGGAATGAGGTTTCAGCGCGAAATGTGAAATTTTGGGGCCAAAGCTACTTATTATATGCTTGGCCAAAACGACATAGAGCAATACACAAAACGGCACCTATTTGCAAAACCCTTTTATAAGCGTTATAAAAATTAAACTATGATATTAAATTTGCATACTTTAAACAATTTAAATGGTTTCTCAAAATCAACCGTCAGATCTATGTGATTTTTTGCATGCACAATTTGTTTATATGGAACATCTTATCCAACAGTCGGTTTCACAAAATTGCACCTCCATGTTAACATTTGTATAATTTAAGAACCATATGATACACATACAAGTTTTAATAATTTAAATGTTTTCTCAAAAACCAACCGTCGGATCTATGTGATTTTTTGTATGCACAATGTGTATATATGGAACATCTCATCCAATGGTCAGTTTCACAAAATAGTACTCTCATGTTAACATTTGTACAATATGAATTAAGAATTAATTAACGATATGATACACATACAAGTTTAAACAACAATTTAAATGGTTTTTCAAAAACCAACCGTCGGATCTATGTGATTTTTTGCATGCACGGTGTGTTTATATGGAACATCTTATCCAACGGTCGGTTTCACAAAATTGCACCTCCATGTTAACATTTGTACAATTTAAGAACCATATGATACACATACAAGTTTTAGCAATTTAAATGTTTTCTCAAAAACCAACCGTCAGATCTATGTGATTTTTTGTATGCACAATGTGTTTATACGGAACATCTTATCCAACGGTCGGTTTCTTAAAATAGTACGCCCATGTTACATTTGTACAATATATATATATGAATATATAAGAACCATATGATACACAAGTTTAAATGTACAATTTAATTAAATGTTTTTTTCAAAAACCAACCGTCAGATCTATGTGATTTTTTGTACGCACAATGTGTATATATGGAACATCTCATCCAACGGTCGATTTCACAAAATAGTACCCCCCATGTTAACATTTGTACAATATGAATTAAGAATTAATTAACCATATGATACACATACAAGTTTAAACAATAATTTAAATGTTTTCTCAAAAACCTACCGTCGGATCTATGTGATTTTTTGCATGCACAATGTGTTTATAAATATGGAACATCTTATCCAACGGTTGGTTTCTCGATCAAAATAGTACCCCCATGTTAATGTACATTTGTACAATATGAATATATAAGATCCCATATATATGATACGTACATAAGTTTAAACAATTTAAATATTTTCGATCTCAAAAAATAACCGTTGGATCTATGCATGATATTTTTAGCATGAACAATGTGTATATATGAAACATCTCATCCAACAATCGATTTTACAAAACAGCACCCTCATGTTAGCATATATTTGTATAATATTATAAATGCAATTATAAGCTAGCAGTTTGTTATATATAATGGATAATTAATTAGGTCGATCGATCGATCAGCTGATCGACCATTGGATCACTTTGATTGAGGGTTAGGGTTTCTCCCATTTGTGAACACATAGAAAGAGAGGGTACGTGGGTGTGAGTGATGGAATTAATTATGCAGAGAGATCGAGAAAGCTATCTAGCTAATTAATTATTAAGGGATCGATGCATGATTAATTGATCGAGGGGTTAGGCTAGGAACGTACGTTTCGCCTCTTCCAGAACAGAGAGAGCTAGCTAGGAGTGAGAGAAAGAGAGAGAGAGAGAGAGAGGGCGGGAGTGAAATAAAATTAACAAAGAGAGCAACCTATGGAAACGGTGTCGTATGCTAGATGACAATTTGCACGACACTTTTAGAAGTGTCGTTATAAACCTTGACTTCACGACACTTTTAGAAGTGTCGTTATCAACCTTGTCTTTACGACACTTGTGTAAAAGTGTCGCTATAAACCTTATCTTCACGACACTTGTATAGAAGTGTCGTTATAAACCTTATATTCACGACACTTGTCAAAAGTGTCGTAAAATTATTACTATGCACGACACTTTTTAGAAAAGTGTCGTATTTTGATTGGATTCAACGACACTTATCACAAGTGTCGTGGTAAGTCCAAAAAAAAGTGTCGTCTTTGCCCTTTTTTGTAGTAGTGACTCATTTATATCATTAGTATTAATTCATCATAGTTTTTACTCATCCCTATGACACTGAAGAGTGACCTGGATGGAAAATTTTACAATAGAAACTTAACCAACTATTCAAGAAATATGATATTCATTATAAACACCAATTTAATGCAGTTATCACACACTTGGAACGCCTTAAATGCTAAGAACTACATGTGGCAAGAAATCCTGTCAACATATAGTAAAAGCTGACAGTTCCTCATGGATCATATATAAATTTTATGTTTAGTATGAATATCCAAATCTGTCTAGTGAAATTATTTGTGAAAATTAATACCTCTGATATAAATTAAGTATCCCTCTTCATCCCAGCTAATAATTTAGCTACTCATAATAATTGAAAGAACTTTGATAAAATTAAAATAACTTGAAAGCATAATTTAACTTGGGAAATATGAAATTAAATTCTATAAACTGGAATTAAATTAAACTGAGTACTTGTTACAGATTAAAACTAACTAATATCAAGATTACAAAATGAAAGTTAACTAAAACATGAACTAAAGTAATCTATCTAAGTTAAGACGAAGAGAAAGATGAGAAAGAAGAAAGACAATCCTTAAAAAACCCTTAAAACTATTCTATGAAATATGAAAAACGTATATACAAAGATCAGGGCAAAAGCTTATATACTAAGACTAAGGAAAATACAAATTTGCCCTTCAAAAAGTCAGAAATTCGAGATATTTTGGCTAAGGCGGCGCCCATTACCGATAATTAGAAAGACGATTATCGGTAATGGCTCTTCTGAATCAACTTTACAAACTGTAATTACCGATAATTGGGAATGCAACTATCGATAATGGCCCTCTGCAGGAATCTGGAACATCAACAACTTCAATCCATTACCGATAATTGATGTTGAAGGTATCGATAATGGTCTTGAACTGGAAACTGAACTGGGATTGAAATTACTCTATTATCGATAATAATAGATATGACTATCGATAATGACTTCACACAGAAAATTCAAAGCTGCATCATCATTGCAATTATCGATAGTTGATGGATGGATTATCGATAATGAGATCACTCTAGAGCTTTGGCTTGCTGATGCTTGTTATCATTATCGATAGTTAATAATGACACTATCGATAATGCTCTACTTCTGGCTTTGAGATGCTGGCTTCCGGGCATCCATTACCGATAATTGATATTGTTATTATCGATAATGCTCGTCTGCTGGACATGGAGACTGGCTTTCTTTGAATGAACTACCGATAGTGGTGAAAACCATTATCGGTAATGAGTGAATTTTTGCTGCATTTTCTACTTGAACAAGACTCAACCTGCTTCAAAACTTTGCATCGCTTAACTGTGCTCTTATTTCACTTCAAAAACACGAGATTCCTACAATATCGAAAATAACAAACATAATTCAAAACACTAAATATAAACTACTTATATACATCAAAAGATAAGAAATTGGACTACGTTATCGCCATTAGAAATGCATGATTGTGAAACAATCACCTATTATCTTAACAGTGACATTAGGGGATGAAGGATTAAGTAACATGAAGGGTTCATATAGTTCTGCTATTCACCTAAACCTAGGGTACGTGTGAACCAGCTGACCCGGATCGGGAGGCCGTTCATTTTTGAATCATTGTGGATTGTGGATGATCTTTATCCATCTCGATTTATCCTTCTCTATTATCCACATTTATCATTCTCTATTATCCACTCAAGATTGGGTTTTTGAAAAATGATAAGTGTTTGCAAAAAACTGGGAGTCGCCACCTTATTTTTAAGGAATAAGGAAACCATAAAAAAAGAGTTTTATTTTCAATAAAACAAATGACCCCATTTTTGGAAAAAGCATGGTCTTCGAATCAAAGTTGGATTCGGGGGATAGGTTATGAAGTGGGAAGGTTCCAAGGGACTCCTTGTAGGCACCCACCTCATCCTAATTAAAGGTCTCTTAATTAATTTTGGGCTTTATCAAAACTTTATCATGACAATCCTATTTATCTAATCAACCATAAAATATGAATAATAATACTAAATAATAGATAATAATAATAAAAAAATCAAAATCCTAAAGATCTTAGGAAACACAGAGTCATCCTAAGATTGGACTTGCGCCCTATTGACTGCCTACTTACCTTACCAATTTCTTGATAAGAATCAAAGTCCACGTAGTTCGATTACTTAGGACTCTCCTATTGTAATGAACCACAAAATCGAAAGAATTCTATCTTATCTAGGACTCTAACTTCGAGAGTTTGGATTTGATCAAAACACTTTTTGTATAAAAGATGGAATTTCATTCCAATCAAACCACATTCAAAATCACTTACTTTTAGAGTTTTTCTCAAAGTAGACTCCTAAATTAGGTAGAACTCAATTGATATTATAGTTCTTACAACAAAAGACAGTCCTAAGTGGGGTTAAGTAACCCCCCTAATCCTAGGGTCTCTAGCTAGTCTTAGGTTAGTCTAAACACATAATATACTAACATTATGCATGCTGGAATTTATAGAAAATACACTAAATATGTAATGGAGAATATAAACAATGCATGAAAAATGTCCTAAATGCAATCTAAGTTATCTATGTGAACCTAGGCATGTTTCTATGTTAGTTTGGATCCTAAAAATAACTTTTAATCTACTTTAAAGTCACTTTTAAACCTTGGACAGATTTGAAAGTGATTCTAAAATGAATTAAAACTCAAGAAAATAATGAATAAAAAGATGTATAAATGATCTAATATGCAACCTAATATGATATACTAAGATTACAATATGCAAAACTATTCAAAAAGTGATTTATAAATGGTGATTAAGTCATATTAAAGTGGATATTCAAATCTGGATAGATTTGAATAGACACTTTAAATGGCTTTAAAACCATTATTAATTCACCAAAATAATACTAAAAAAAGTGCTAACATGTATACTAAATAAAGACCAAAACCCTATTGTAGACATCCATTTTTGACCATGAGTATGGTCATGAATGGTTGCCTATGATTAGAGGTGAAATAGGGTGTCAAAACCCTAAGTTGCCAGTTTTACCCTTTGTGGGTAATTAGGTAGAGGTCATTATCACATGTAAGTTTTTAGGACAGATTGAGTCGGTTCTTTTTTGTATTAGGTTTTTAGAGAGTCTAGGAACATCCCTGCAAAATTTCATGACATTCTGAGCCAGGCTTGATAGAAAATAAGGCATTTTGTGACTGAAGGGCAGTTTTGTCCTTTGAATCACAAAAGCCCTGAATGACTGTCGATCTTGTCTCAAATGGCCTCGAGGCTTTGGCATAGATATTTAAGGTGTGTTTGGTAGCTAAGTTGATCAGTGGCAAGGCCTGTTGAGCCTTCTGGCTCATATCTGGCTCGAAAGGCTCGAAAGGCCCTTTCAAAGCCCAGATTAGGGTTTCGACCGGAAGCAACCGGGATTCGATATTTTTATCAAACCAAAGCCTCCAAAGGCTTCAAAATACTTTCCTAAAATATTTTAAAACTTGTTTCAAGAAGAAGAAATGATTTCGAAAGTAATCGGTTAGCAAATTTCAAAACCCTAATTTGGGCCCGGCAGGCTCTAAACAGCTAATCGGTCGACTGTTTCCTAAACCTTTGACCTTGGTCAATGCATTTTCACGTCAAACACTTCTTAAAACAAGGAGAATCGAATCACGATCGTTTCGACGCTTGAATCATCAAATTTGGACTTAAAACGGGCCCAACGAGCCTGCACGTAGTGTAGAATAATGAAATCCACTCTGTCCCACATCGGAAAAATGAAAAGCTTGCTATAGCTTTGTGAACCTATAAATAGAGGGCCCTGATATTAGTTTCAACACACAGAATAAGCTTTAGAGAATTAGCTTTGAGAGTAGAGGCTTGAGCAATTGCACAAGCTTCCCCGATAGCACTCTAGCTTAAGTTTTAAAGTTTTTGAGGTCCTTAGAGTCCTTGGAGAGAAGGATTGGAGCTTGAGGAGAAGGCTTGAAGCAAGGAGGCAGAGAAAGAGGTTAGTTTTTCTTCTTCTTTTTTCTTTTATAGTTTTCTTTTTATTAGTATGCATAGGATTTAGTTTATTAGTATGCATGATAGGTTAGGGATTAGTTTATTAAAATAGTTTTCCTTTTTTTCTTTTTTTTTTCTTTTTTTTTTTTTTATTATATTGTTAATATTAGGTTTGTATTTTAATTATGTTTTGTTTGAATGATATGATTTGTGTTCGAGGGAGCAAGCAAAGGTAAGTCCCTTCCCTTATGATAAAATTGATTGTTTTCAAGCATGATTATTTTGATATATCATATTAGGTCGCATATTAAGCCATTTTCACTTCTTTTATTCTTTTATTTTATGGGTTTTAAACCCACTTTTTGATTACTTATAAATCTGTCCATGGATTTAAAGTAACTTAAAAGTGTATTAAAACTCACTTTTTAGGCCAAAATCAACATAGAAACATGCCTAGGTTCACATAGAATAATTAGATTGCATTTAGGACACTTTCATGCATTATTTATACTTTTGATGATATATTTTTATTTTATTTTCTAGAAATTCCAGCATGCATATTTTAATGTTTTAGGTATTTAGACTAACCTAGGATTAGCTAGAAACCCTAGGATTATGGGGATCACTTGATCCCACTTAAGACTATCCTTTGTTGTAAGAATTTTTATAGTAATAGAGTTCTACTTGGTTTAGGATTCTACTTCGAGAACAACTCTAAAATTTTGAAAGTATTTAAAACGGAATGAAATTCCATCTTTTATGCAAAGAAAAGTGTTTTGATCAAATCCAAACTCTCGAAGCTAGAGTTCTACTTGGTTTAGGATTCTACTTCGAGAAGAGTCCTAAAATTTTGAAAGTATTTAAAACGGAATGAAATTCCATCTTTTATGCAAAGAAAATTGTTTTGATTAAACCCAAACTCTCGAAGCTAGAGTCCTACTTGGTTTAGGATTCTACTTCGAGAAGAGTCCTAAAATTTTGATAGTGTTTAAAACGGAATGAAATTCCACCTTTTATGCCAAGAAAAGTGTTTTGATCAAATCCAAACTCTCGAAGTTAGAGTCCTAGATAAGATAGAATTCTTTTGGCTATATGGTTCATTACAATAGGAGAGTCCTAAGGTAATCGAACTACGTGAACTTTGATCTTTGTCAAGCAATTGATAAGGTACGTAGACAGTCAATAGGGCGCAAGTCCAATCTTAGGTTGACTTCTAGTCTCCTAAGACCATTAGGATTGTGTATACTTTCATACTATGTATTATTATTATATATTATATATCATATTTTGTGATTGATTAGATAACTAGGATTGTTTTGAAAATATTTTGATAAAGCCCAAACTTAATTAGGAGACCTTTAATTAGGGCGAGGTGGGTGCCTACAAGGAGATCCTTGGAACCTTCCCACTTCGTAACCTAGCCCCCGAATCCAACTTTGATTCAAAAGATCATGCTTTTCCAAAATATGGGGTCAATGTTTTATTGAAAATAAAACTCTTTTTTGTGGTTTCCTTGTTCCCTAAAAATAAGGTGGCGACTCCTAGTTTTTACAAACTCTTATCCTTTTTCAAAAACCCTATCTTGAGTGGATAATAGAGAAGGATAAATGTGGATAATAGAGAAGGATAAATTGAGACGGATAAACATCATCCACAATCCACTCAAGATAAACATCACCCCAATAGTGAACGAGAGGGCCTCCCGATCCAGGTTGGCTGGTTCACACCTATATGCAAAACTTATTTTGAAACAACCAAACTTGATATGCAAAATCTTATGAAAAAAAAATTTACATACTAACTATCCTATATGCAACTAACCTCTAACCTTTGAATACCCAACTTAGGTACCCATCCCAAGCATGATATGACCATAAAAGAAGAATGAAAGAAGAGAAAAAGAAGAAGAAGAAATATGCAAACTAAAAAAAAAACAATGACTAATTATACTAACCTTTCTTTGGCCTTCTTCACCATTGCTTCTAGCCTTTTCTTCAAACTCCAAGGACTTCAAAGATGCAACTAAAGTTGCTTAGGGTGTTGGTGTAATGCCTTGAGGCTTTACTCTACCAATTTGGCTCTTTAAATGCCTTATGAGATCTCTTAAAACTGATTTAAGGGCTCTGTATTTATAGAGAAGCTTGAAATTGATCAATGGCTGAGTTTAAATCTCTTATGAATGATCCAAGGGCTCTAAACCAGCCTTCTAAGGTCTTCCAATTCGTCCCAAAGTCCCCAAGGCCGAGCTAGACACTTGGCAAGCACTTGGAAGAGTCTTGAGTAGATAAAAACTCCAATTTTTGCATTTTCTAGGAATTAGCTCGGTTGGCCGTCCCTCAGGGACGGTTGGCCGTCCCTCATGGACAGTTGGCAGTCTATAGATGGCCGGTCATCGAGCTATTGGCCAATTTTTGCCCTATGTGGGCCTATTTCAACCTATTTCGACCCGGTTTCGGGTTTTTTTTTTTTCAGCTTTTCTGGCCCGTTTCAAGTCCAAATTTGACGATTCAAGTGCCGAAACAATCGTGATTCAATTATCTATGTTTTAAGAAGTGTTTGAAGTGAAAATGCATTAACCGAAGTTAAATTTTTAGGGAAAAGTTGACTGATTAGCTATTTAGGGCCTGTCGGGCCCAAATTAGGGTTTTGAAATCTGCTAACCAATCGCTCTCAAAATCATTTCTTCTTCTCGAAACAAGTTTTAAATTTTAAGAAAGTGTTTTGAAGCCTTTGAAGGCTTTGTTTTGATAAAAAGATCGAATCCTGGTCGTTCCCGGTTGAAACCCTAATTATGAGCTTGAAAGGCCCCTTGGGCCTTAAGAGCCAAACATGAGCCAGAAGGCTCAATAGACTTTGCCACTGATCAACTTAGCTACCAAACACACCTTAAATATCCATGCCAAAGCCTCGAGACCATTCAAGACAAGATCGACAGTCATTCAGAGCTTTTGTGATTTAAAGGACAGTATTGCCCTTCAAGTCACAAAAGGCCTTATTTCCTATCAAGCCTGGCTCAGAATGCCATGAAATTTAACAGGGATGTTCTTAAACTCTCTAAAAACTAAATGTAAGAAGAACCGACTCAATCTGACCTAAAAACCTACATGCAATAATAACCTTTAACTAACTACTCACATGGGTAAAATTGGCAACTTAGGATTTTAACACCCTATTTCACCTCAAATCACAAGCAACCATTTATGACCCTTCCTATGGTCAAAAATGGATGTCTACAGAAGCCCCTCGTTGATGTTCATGGCTTCGCCAGTGAATATCAACAAAATAAAATGACATCCCATTTCTACCACGACAGAAAAGGGATAATCAAATTAATTACTCACAAATACCGATCAAATCATCATCTTTGGAAGTCCTACACAGACTTTCGATAATCTTGGGGGACCACAGTCCTTTTGGAAATCACACACATATTTTCAATCATTTTATCTTAAGAGTCTACGACTCTTCGTGGAAGCCACACACACACTTCCAATAATCTTATCTTAAGAAGAAATCTCACACATATTTCCAATTGATCATCATTGGAAGTCCAACACACACTTCCAATGATCTTGAGGGACTGCAATCCTTTTGGAAGTCCTATACACACTTCCGGTTATCTTATCTTAAGAGGAAATCTCACACATATTTCCAATTTTGGAAGTTCTACACACACTTCCGGTTATCTTATCTTAAGAGGAAATCTCACACATATTTCCAATTTTGGAAGTCCTACACACACTTCCGGTTATCTTATCTTAAGAAGAAATCTCACACATATTTCCAATTTTGAAAGTCCTACACACACTTCCGATTATCTTATCTTTAGAGTCTACGAATCTTGATAGTCTACTCTCGTTATATTTGTTCCTCTTGCCTTCTTCTTTGAAAGGTTTAATTTTATCTCTCTTTTATTGTTCTCTTTGATTCATTTTATTTAAATGGTGTAGGACGTATTTTATTTTGTTTTGATCTTTTCCTCCTCTCTTCCCATTTTTTTTTCATTGTGTTTAATATTCCTCTTGCCTCATCTTTGTAAGCTAGGAATGTGTTTTTATAAGTAGGTGCTTTTTCCTTATAGGATGGAAAAATTAGATTTCAAAAGCTTTAGAATTCTCTTATTAATGCTGTTGTTCCAAGTTATATAACCCTAGAGGGGGGTGAATAGGGTTTTGGCAAACTTTAAGCAAATATTACAAAATAAAAATTAAGGTCCAATTAATTTCAGCAGAATCACAAATATATAAACAATTAATTGAAAATGAGAGAGAGAGTGAGAAATCATACACAATGATTTAACATGGTTCGGACTCTACCTACGTCCATGCCTTAAACACCAAGCCCAAGGATTCCTCAATCAACTATGGATCACTCATTCAAGGTGGAGAAACCTTTACACACAATCTCACTTCTGGTAGAGATTACACCAATGCTCTCCACGAGACTTCAATCTTACTTCCGGTGAAGATAAAGCTAGTGCTACCAAAACACTTCACTCAAGCTTGATTTTGACCAACAAAATCTAAGCTTCTCAAAGGTTACAACCTAACCCTTAGCTCACAAGATAAACGAGATTTGTTTGTGTACAATAAAGAACTCCTTCAGAGTAGATGAAGTACAATTGAAAGCTTACACTAATATCTCTCAAAGATAGAAACTATTTGGCTCAAGAGAATGATGAATCTTTGACTAAATCACACAAGATTGATGTAAACTATGTTGGTACAAGTTTGTGTGTGTTCATTAAATGATTCAATACTCATACAATGAATATTTATAAGCCCATATGAGAATATGGCCGTTGGGAGTCAAAATATAGCTGTTTTGGTTTGTCAAAAACTAGCCGTTATAAGCTGCAGGGCACTCTTAGTCGACTGGACAAAGGAGGTTAGTCGACTAGCTCATTTAAAATACTCTTTGAAAAATAGTCCGGAGTCGATTAGTCGACTAGTCCATAGGTGTTAATCGACTAGCTCAGTAGAAAACTTTGCATTTCAAAATCTGGGTACGATTAGTCGACTACTTTAGGTTTTTGTAAAAGCATGCTTACTGCCACCGCTTTAGTCGACTAAACTATGAGACTTAGTCGACTAGGCAAGGTAGAAAACACATTTTCATAAAACCTAGCTAGTCTTTTGAGTTCAAAATAGTCCATTATGATTTTCACTTAGTTTTGACCAAAATATATTTTCTAAATAAGTCCCCAAACTAAGGTTTTTAGAGTCAAGGTCTTTTGAGCCAATAAAGTTCAACCTATATGAGAAATTTATACAAATAAATCCTAAGCACTTACACACAAGAATAAATAAACATCTTCATGATTGATTCTTCAATTTCTTGTGCTTGGCTTCATCTTTGCATTTTCATTATGGCGTGGCTCTCTCCATTGTCCTCAGTGGATATGCAATATATTCACATGTGTGTTGCTTTGGCGTTTGAGCGTTATGATTGATGAATCTTCTCATTGATTATTAAAATCCCGTTCTTACAAATATATATACTATATTGAGAGCATAAGAATCACAAGGAGAATGTATACTATCATCACTTTATTTAACAAGATATCCACTTGATAATGACAAGATATTCAATAAAATATTTAGCACAATATGAGATATCCATAGAACAATGTTTGTTATCATCAAAATCATTTAACAAATATGATAAAACAATTTATCAATTTGGATTGAAGTTATAAAGCTAACAAATGCAATGCCTATTTTTGCAAACCTTGAAATAAGGTCTGCAAAAATAATAATATAAATAATTTTTTTTAAAATAATATTATAAAAATGTTCAAAGTGCCCCCAAAGTGACGAAGTTCTGGCTTCGCATCTGCTAATGGCTAATATTCTTTTGTCTTGTTTTGTGAACTAAATGACCAAACTCCTTGGACAATAATATGTTTTGCACCTATTTTAAATCTAATCTTTTCTATTTCTTATATTACTAAAAATGACCCAAATCTTCATAAGATTTATTTATGGTCCTCTGCTTGAGTAAATAAAACTTTTAATATCAAAATTTCCTCTTTGATTAATTAATATTTCTTTTAAAGAAAATGCCCCTTTTGGGATATCGTATATTTTAATGGCATGAAAGTCTAATAGAAGTCTTTTTGCTATTTTTTGATTGAATACTTGGATTGGTACAAAAATAAGAATATCTCTTATTTGATTAAGTCTTAGTGAGACTCTGAAACCAAGCTGGCAATGATTTAGTCAAACCTCTAATTCTTGAGTTTGAAGTCTAAAATTTTTTAAATGTCTTTATTTAATCCTTACAAAGCTGGGGTTTAAAATAGAATTTTATAAAGTTTTTTTGACTAAAGACAAAAATTTTGTCTTTATCTTATTATTGGTTGGAGTATAACTTTAGTGTAGATCTTGATACACTAGATTGGTCACTAAGGTGATGAGAAATTGGTCTCCTCACTAGCGAATCCAAATCCACACCGTAGCTAGTGTTAAGAATACCAGTGAAACATCACCCCAATTCAATTAATAAATAAAATGAAATTTTCTACTATAAGATTCGTAAAATTAGTTTTTTTTTTTTTTCAACTTAACATTTTACTAAAATATCGTCCAATTTTTAAAATTTTTTTAAAAATAATCATATTCAACCTCCATTTCTAGTCTTCCTTTTCTTTCTCCTTAATGTGTCTGATCAATTGGGATCAGTATTTTGAAAAACCGATTGTTGGATTAGATGTTCTACTTATATGTATCATGTATGCAAAAAATCACATTGACCCAACGGTCTGTTTTTCAAAGAATAGACTGGAACAGTTTTTTACAATTTTTTATTTTGTTTTACAATTTTCTCAAAAATGTGAAAAACCAACTGTTAGATCAATGAGATTTTTTTGAATACATGATTTTGTTCACAGAAAAAATTACCGGCCTATGACAATTGGCCACGTGGATTTGATTTGAGAAATCAACTAGCTTAAAAATAGGAAAATTGGTTGAGCTAGTTAATTAAGAGTTTAAGTAGAATAATACAAGTGGCTAATTTGTGATTAAAACAAAGAGGAAGATTAGAATTAGACACATGGCAGAAGTCTAACTGATTAGAGACTAAGTCAAAATGAAGATGGGACACGTGGCAAGCTTATAGAAGAGATTAAATAGTGGGTAGTTACAAAAGAGGAGTTCCAGCCATAATAGAAGACCATGTATGGGAAGGAATAGCCACAAAAGCCACGTTCAGCTATTGGAAAGATATTATGAAGTGGCCACGACCAAGTGATGAATGAAGCAATGAAGATCGTGGATCAAACCACAACTGAAGAATGGAGCAACAACTGTTTTTGATCATGGAGGAGCAATTATTCCAGCCATGGAGCTATAAAGAGAAATGAAATGCAATATTTCAACCCCCAACAACTTCAACAATCAACTACAAGCATCATGCCTTGCAATTTTCAGTTTTCAAGCTTTTTTGTTTAAGTTTTCTATTCCATTTCCAGTTTCTTAGCATTGTATTAAGTTATTTTCAATTCAGCATTTTCCTTTCAAGCATTCAGTCATGGAGTCTTCAATTTCAGTAAGTATCCCTTTTGTGAATATGTTATTTCCTTCAATCCAATGCAATTTCTTTTCAATTTAATTTCAATTCGTGTTTCTTTCTTATTAAGTATTGTTAATTCTTTATTTTGAGCATTTAATTTCGAGACCCATAGGAAGTAGTACCCCTGACTTCAGTTCAATCGCCTGATCGTAAAAACAATGACCTTCTAGGCCTTGAGATCCCCGGTCTTAAGTTTTCCCCGCCTAGTTAGGTGCTTGGGGTCGTGTTCAAACGATCTCCGGACTTTAATTAGTCCTGGCAAGTCCGCGCACACGCACATTACGTGACAAGAGATTTTTAGCCGAACATCATTTTAGCACGCCCGGTGGGACATAGACTGACCATAGTTGAATGTCACAGAGAGTCAATAGGTCAATGAGTAAAGAAGCTAATCCAACCCACACCGGGGAATCGCGCACTAAGCGATCCCAAGGGAATGATGTTACTTCAGCAGACCTGATGAAGGTCGTGGAAGAGATTCCAACCTACATGGTACAAGCTGTACGAGATCTCATGGTCAGCATGGAAGAACGTTAAGTCGTTCTTCAAGAAACCTTAGTCAGCAAAATAGAAAAGATGTCAGACCAAATCTGTGAGAAAATTGCTCAATCATTTGAGTCAAGTTCTCAAAGACAGGAAGAAATTCTGCCAAAACCTGCCAATTCACAGTCTAGTTATGGTCTTGAAAATTCAGGTTTATTAAAGCCTAACCAGCCAACTGAGAAATCCAGAGACCTGTCTTTGAACAAAGACCAGACCGTGGAAAATGAATCTCCAGGTCAGAACATCAATAGTGAAAAGAATGGCTTGAAACACTTGAGCCATACTAGTCAATCAGCCAATGTGTTTGAGGATGAGCGACCATATGTTTCACCATCACTTAAGAATGGAGATAATGGTCAGAAAATGATTTTAGGAGCCTCTAGTTCCGACCCATTAGCCAAATCTATTGATAAACTGCCAATAGGAACTCAAACACTCGGGGGGCAGGCCTCCAAGACTTGTTTTACACAAGGAAATGTTAACGGGCTGCCGTATAAAGATGATGATAGGTTCAGACCTAATTCTCAAGACTGGTATTCTCATATGCCCGGGGGCAAAATGGGAGGTCATTAAGTAAGACATAAATATCCCCGATCTTATCTCAAGACCGGCAAACTGGAACCCGACCTTCGGGAGACAATCCCAGCTATATACCGGCTGATCGGAATGAATTAATGGCCTTAGGCCAGGAATGCGTAGGCCAAACAACACATAGGCGAATGACTAGACCTGTGTATCAGAAACCCTACCCAGAATGGATTGATAGGAATAATGAGTTTCCTAAGGGTTATAAAGTACCTGATTTTACTTTATTTATTGGAGAAGGCGGCCAATCTACTGTTGAGCACATAGGCCGCTTTACTATTCAGTGCTGTGAGGCCTCAGTTAACAAGAATTTAAGACTGAGGCTATTTGGCAATTCTTTAATTGGAGTTGTATTTACATGGTATATTAGTCTGCCACCTAATTCAGTTTTAAATTTGCGGCAAATGGAAGAGAAGTTTCATAATCAATTCTATAGACAAGAGCTCGAGGTTACAATGGCAGACCTCTCATTACTCAGGCAATTATCTGGCGAACCAGCAGAACAATACATTAGCAGATTTAAAAGGGCTAGGAATAGGTGTACTGTTTTCTTACCTAAGCCAGAGTTCGTGAAATTGGCTCAAAACGGTCTAGGCCTAGAGTTAAGAAAGAAATTTGAAGGTATGGAGTTTGATGACTTGTTTGAGTTATCGGCCCGTGCGGCTCGATATGAAAGATTATTAAAAGAAGAAACACAAAAGTCATCCTCCACTTATGGGACCTACTTTCAATATCCCAACGTTGAGATTGATTTAGCTGAGGTAATCGGTAATAGACCTATTGTTTGTAAATCATTGATTAGAAAAGATGTTAAAGTGCCAATTGATCCAACTAGAAGAAAGAACATGATGGATACCGCTAAGAAATTTTCTTTTGATATCACAAAAGCCTTAAAGATCTTTGACCACTTACTGGCCGTGAAATTCATAAGACTTTTAGATGGCCATAATCCATCCTCACGTGATGGAGAAGACTATTGTAAATGGCATGCATCTAATAGACATGGCACTAATGATTGTGTTGTATTTCGCCATGTATTGCAGGGTTGTATAGACCGCGGCCTTTTGAAATTCCCAGAAAAAGAAAAAGAGGCCATGTCGGTTGATACTGATCCTTTCCCTGTTGCAAAAATTGTAGTAGCTACAAACTGATCTCAGATCTTTGGGATCATAGCCTAAAAATGAGAAAATACAGGTCAAGCCTTTTATTCGGAGGCCTAGGATGGGACAACGACCTAAGTATCATTTTGGTCAGCAAAATTTTCAAAATTTTAGGGCTCAACCAATTCAGAATCTCTGCAATCATTGTAGTCACCAAATTCAAAGGTTCTCGAGCCCGCAGTTTGACGAACCTACATGGCAACAGATAGGAGTACCTGGGAGACAGCTAACTCACCAGCCAAGGTATGTGTTAACGTTCAGACCTGACTTTCAACATCAAAACAGGTGGGAATGGAGACCAAAACCTCTTTATCAAAATATAGCTATGCCAAAACCAGAGTTTACTCAGTCTCAAAGGTCGAGAACAGTGAAGCCTCCAATAACCCAACCAGGGGTTTGGACTCGGCTTCAACATCCTAAATTCCCGACACATCTTACTAGAACTGAGAAGAGACGTTTGCAACGGCGAAGAGCTGAGGAAAGACAGATTTCAGAAAAAGCCCAGAGTTCTAAGATCAAGATTGGTGACCAGACCTTGAAGATATCAGTCTCTGATGATAAAAGACAAGTGCTAAGGGTGTTGACCAAAAAAGACGGTAAAATTGATGAAACTCATGGTTTATTCTCAATTTTAGACAGTGCAGCTGAAACAGGTACCAACTCAAAGGCGGATACACTTTTGGCTTGCCCGACTTACCGGACCTCTGGGTCCCCGGCCTTTCAACATGCTGCTGAGGAGATCAATGATGAACCAGTTTCAACACAAAAAACCATTCTGAAAGATGATAAGGCCGAACAGACAAATGAAGATCAGATTTAGAGCTTCGAGGACTTGGAGGACAATTTCTGTATACAGTTTGGTTCATTACCTCCTGTAATGGACTGTAATGTGACCATTATATTACCTGCCGTTTTCCAAGCCAAACCAAAGGAAAAAGTAGAAGCGATCGTTGTTGGAACTAAGTCAATCGATGGGGTTTCATGCTTAATTGAAGAAGTAGAGAAAATAAAGGAGACAGGAGATATCGAAAAAGTGGAGAATATAATTTTTGAGAAACCTCCAGAGGCTATGAACCAACATCTTCAGCCTTTATACATTAATGTGCACATGGATGGGAGCCCGGTCTTAAGGGTCTAATTGACAACGGAGCCGCAGTGAATATTTTGCCAAGTTCTACTTTGAAAAAACTGGGCAAGACTGAGAAAGACTTGATCCCAACAGATGTTATCGTTGCCAACTTTTCAGGCGTTGTAATGAAGACTAAAGGCGTCCTCCCCGTGTTTTTTACGGTTGGTACTAAAGAGTGTATGGCGGCTTTTTTCGTAGTTGATACATCATCTTCTTATAACACATTATTGGGTCGTGACTGGATCCATTCTAATTGGTACATTCCTTCTTCACTCCACCAGTGCATGATTTTATGGAATGGTAACAAGGTAGAAGTAATTTGGGCGGATCAAAAGCCATTTGTTGCAGGCTCAAATGCGGTTGAAGCACATCTATATGGAGAGGAGGTTGGGCTTATCAAGTTTGTAGGCCGTGACAGAGATGGAAAACCTAAGGGATTGACTATAATGAGCAAGTCATTCTCCAAATTAGCCATTGAGAAGGTGATGCGAGAAATCTCCAGGCTTGGTAACATTCTCCCTCTAAGGCCGGAGTTAACCTACATCGTGAAAGAAGTTTAATGGATAAACTCTCGAAAGAAGGGAATATGGGGAAGATTATGATGGAAATTTCCAAGAAGTTAAGTGACTACGCCAAGTTTGAAGGTCTTTATCATGTTGCAAAGGCTGAGTATATTTTAGAAAAAGATATTGAGGTCGGAGATCATGACAGTTTTAGTATTGATGATCTCCAACCTGCACCAGCAAATATGGAAGACCTCAAAGCAGATGTTTAAGATCCATTGCTAGAGGTCAATCTAGGTGATGAAGATGACAGAAGACCTACATTCATTAGTGACTTGCTAGATGAAGATTTCAAAAAGGAGTTGGTCTTACTTTTGAAAAAATATCGTGATTGTTTCGCGTGGAACTACCATGAGATGCCGGGTTTAGATTGAAATGTTGTTGAATACCGATTACCGACGAAGCCATGATTCAAACAACACAAATAACCTCCAAGGCGCATGACTCAAGAGGTGACAGACAGAATCAAGGAGGAGATCGAAAGGCTTCTGAAGGCCGGGTTTATCAAACCTATAAGGTATGTGGAATGGATTTTAAATATTGTACCTGTGCTTAAGAAAAATTGTAAATTGCGTGTATATGTAGACTTTAGAAATTTAAACCTAGCAACACCTAAAGATGAATACCCTATGCCTGTTGCGGATGTGCTTGTAGACCGGGTGGCTAACCATAAAATACTTTCTTTTATGGATGGTCATTCGGGCTACAACCAGATCTTTATAAGTAAGGATGATGTTTATAAGACCGCATTTAGATGTCCAGGGGCAATTGATATGTATGCTTGGATAATAATGCCCTTTGGATTAAGAAATGCTGGTGCGACATACCAACAGGCAATGAACGTGATTTTTCACGATCTAATTGGGAAAATAATAGAGGTTTACATTGATGATATTTTTGTCAAATCAAAAGAGGTCGAAAATCATTTGGCGGATTTAAGAAAAACTTTTGAAAGAATGCGAAAATACAGATTAAAAATGAATCCCGCCAAATATGCTTTTGGTATGAAGGCCGAGAATTTCCTGGGCTTTCTTGTACACCAACGATGCATTGAAATAGACAAGAACAAAGCTCGAGCAATTCAAGAGGCTAGACCTCCATCTAATAAGACCGAGTTACAACGATTTTTAGGGCAGATTAACTTTTTACGTAGATTTATTTCTAATCTTTCAGGTAAGATCTCCACTTTTACGCCGTTACTCAAGTTATGGGCATTGGAAGATTTTAAATGGGAATCGGAGCATCAAAAGGCCTTTGACTTAACAAAGGGGTATCTCACTAGACCACCAGTCTTAATACCGCCAGTTTCAGGCAGGAATTTAAGACTTTATATTTCTGCATCCGAAAGATCTTTAGGATCTATGTTAGCACAAGTTAATAAGCAGGGCCAAGAGCAGGTCGTGTATTATCTTAGTAAGACTTTAACTGATGTTGAACAAAGATATACCTCAATTGAAAAAATCTGTTATTCTTTGTTTTATACTGTTGATAAATTGCCTCATTATTTTATGAACAATGTTGTGAATGTTATTTCTAAGTCTGATATCGTAAAATATATGCTTTCACAACCTATATCTAGAAGTAGAGTTGGTAGATGGGCGTTGGCCATGTCTGGCTATGCCATCCATTATGTACCACAGAAGGCAGTAAAAGGCCAAGTCCTAGCAAATTTCTTGGCCGACCACCCAATGCCTACTGAGGTTGATGTACAGGTAGGTTTGGGAATGGTTCAAGTGGTACCATGGCAGCTTGAGTTTGATGGATCCCAAACAGATGAGAAGGCAGGGGCTGGCATTATGATTACTGCCCCTAACAATGTTAAATATTAGTTTGTCTTTCAATTAGATTTCACCTGTAGTAATAATCAAGCAGAGTATGATGCCTTGATCATTGGCCTTGAAATATTGTTAGAAATGAGAGCTAAATATGTGGATATCATGGGAGATTCACAATTAGTTTTAAATCAAATTAATGGCGCATATAAATGCCATAGTTGGAATTTATTACCTTACCATTCATTAGCTATCCAATTATTGAGAAATTTTCAAGATGTGACTTTAACTCATAATCCAAGGTCATTGAATAGAGAGGCAAATAACTTAGCCCAACTTGCCTCGGGTCTCAATATTGAAGAAGGAGATGCTTTTAAAACAATTTTGATTGAGAAAAGGGCCTTACCTTCAATAAAAACAAGAGGCACAGATATGGAAATGCTCAGTAATGATATAATTCAGTGTAGCAAACTTTATAAAATAAAATCCAACTTAAAAATTTTGGTTCAAATAAATTTAATTGAAGATGAATAGAATATATATTGAATATGAAACACAACTAACCAATTTATATAAAATAAATAAATATAAATGCAAAAGAAGAGTTAGAGAGATTCAAACACAAGATTTTAACGTGGTTCGATCTCCGTCTACATCCACACCTCAAGAGCCCCATCTTGAAGATTTCATAATCCACTATGGATCACTCATTCAAGGTGGAGAAACCTTTACAAGTTGTCTTCTTTCAAAGGTGGAAGACACTCACACACAAGGGATTCACACAACCCTTACAATCTCACA
Source organism: Hamamelis virginiana (assembly GCA_017140935.1). Lineage (NCBI taxonomy): Eukaryota > Viridiplantae > Streptophyta > Magnoliopsida > Saxifragales > Hamamelidaceae > Hamamelis > Hamamelis virginiana. The sequence goes on along the minus strand of JAESVK010053058.1, from coordinate 5,550 downwards.
AGTTTACAAGATGAATAATGAGTGTACAAAGATTAGCTCCTTCAAAAGTAGATGATTACAACAATGAGCACTCACTAGTATCTCTCAAGATCAATAACTAATATTGGCTTAAGAGAGAGAAAGATTCTCAATACATGAATCAAAAAGAATGATGAACAAATGAAGGATTTGGGTATAAGTGTGTTTCAATATGTTTTGAGTGATTGACTAACTCATCCAAGACTCATTCAAGTGGTATTTAAATGCTTTCCATCAGATATGGTTGTTAGATAGAAAATTATAGCCGTTTGGATTGGAAAAACTAGCCATTATAAGTTGCAGAGAAACATTAATCGACTAGGACTAAAGGATTAGTCGACTAGAGCATTTTAAATACACTTATGAAATGAGTTCAGAGTCGATTAGTTGACTGGCTCAAAGTGATTAGTCGACTAGAGAAGAAAAAATATAAGGTTTGAAAACTGGGCACGATTAGTCGACTGGAGACTAAGGATTAGTTTATTATGAAACAATTAGTCGACTAATAACCAAGGTTTAGTCGACTAGCTTAGTTGTTCATGAAACATGCTTACTAACATGCAGTTAGTCGACTAGTTAAGAAGGGTTAGTCGACTAAGGAAGGCCATAAGTCAGTTTTCATGAACTTTAAGCTACCATTTGATTTTAAAATAGCCCAAAGTTATTTAGAAATAATTTTTACCAATCAAAATGATTTTTCCAAGATAAAACAAGGTCTAGGAGGTCAAGAACAAATTAAGCCAATATAGTTTTAATTCTAAGAGAGATTTACACAAGTTTTCCTAAAAGGCTTACACAAGATGAAATAAGGTTTTCAAGAAGGTTCTTTGAATCTTGTGCTAGGCTTGATAGGCTTTTGAAAGGCTTCATCTTTGGCTTGAGCAAGTCTTCAATGTCCTTAGTGAATATAAGACTAACCATATTCTCATAGAGCATATTAGGAGTGCATAAGCTTCATGGTTGCTTCAAGCAAGGTTGATTCTTCACTGAAGTTCAAATCATGTTTCTTATAAGCATGAATATAATATGAAGATTGTACAAGAAACATAGGATAAGTGATCAACAAAGATTAGCCAATAAAAACTTAGGAGAAACCATTAAAAGGCTTGACATATATGCAATATGTTCAACCAAGTTATTTGTATGCATTATTATACTTCAATGTTTGTTATCATCAAAATTATACAACAAGATAGCAAAACACATTTACCAATAATGGATTGAAGCCATAGGGCTAACACAAATTCTTATTATTGAGCTAGATGGAGTATGAAGATAAACACAACTTTGAAGAAGTATGTGTTTGGTTCCTAGCCAGTCCTTACATTTATAGCAGCTAATGTTATCATATTTCCGTCTGCAGTGCAGGCTGTTTGTTCCATGTATACTTGTTCTAAATGGGCAGAAGATCTAGATTGAACTTCTGTGGCCAACATTTCTGTTGTTTCTGTGTAGTTTCTAAGGTTGTTAGTTGGGTTATTGCTAGCTTTGCTAATTATTAATTCTTTCTTGTATTGTGTAATGAAGATCAAATTTTAGTACTAGTTTTCTATGTTGTGTTATTTATTTAAGGGGAAATTGGTGAGAGGTCCAGCTCTTTAAAAGTTTAATGCAAAAAGTCCTCCTAAATTTTCTTACCTTCTTAAGATCCTAATTAAGATATATTTCATGCGAAAAGTTCTAATTTTTAAAAATAATTTTCAAAATGACAGAATTACCCATGAATGTATTTTTATTGTCCATTTTCAGTATTTTTCTGTCCATTTTTTTTAGTATTTTTATTGTCCATTTTTAGCATTTTTACTGTCAATTTTTAGCATTTTTACTGTCCATTTTTTAGTATTTTTACTGTCCATTTCAGTATTTTTACTGTCCATTTTCAACATTTTTACTGTCTAATTTTCAGGATTTTTACTGTCCAAGTTTCTGCATTTTTACTGTTCATTTTTAGCATTTTTACTATCAATTTTCTGCATTTTTACAGTCCATTTTTGCTTTTCTTTGTGTGAGTATTAAATTAATTCTACCTTTTTGAATATATATATATATATATTACTCATTTTTGTCTCCACTTGTATTCTTTGAAGGGATAATGATTCATAAGTCTTTAATTATAAGTTTTTATACCAAAAAATCCTACCTAAAAGATTGTATACCCAAAAGTATATATATTTTTATTCCAATAGATTCCTGATTTTATGAGAAGCCCTCTGCTTGATGTTTTATTACTTGAGTCTTCCCGTAGACGGTGCGTAGCTCTTCCTAGGCTTATGAAAGATTACAAAAAAATTAGCCCTTTTTTTTTTATTTTATTAGAATTCATAATTTTTTTTTTCTATTCAAAAATATTTTATTTTCTTTTAAATTGATGGATTCATTTTTTTTTTAAAAATAATTCGAGTTTTCTTTTAAAAAGGGATGAACTCATGATTAGTGTTTTTATAAGCGCTTTTTGTTTTCATAATTCATTAGTTCTTCTTTTTTTTTTTTTTTTTGTCTATGGATGGATGGAAAAAAAATGGTAATTGTTGCTGTTCAAAAATATTGATGAACTCATAAGCCTTTTTAAGAATTATTTTAATATTGATGAACTCATTAGTTCTTTAGTTCTTTAAGAATTATTTTAATATTGATGAATTCATGTGTCAAAAATATTGATGAATTCATTAGTTCTTTAATTTTTTTTGTCTCCATAATTCACCTTTCTATTGATGAAGTTATTCTTGTTTTTACATCTCATCAGTTTAGTTTTTTTTTTTTTTTTTTTTCCTTGTGTTTGGATAGTGGAAAAAAAATTTATGAGGTTATCATTTTGAAGGTAGTAGTATTTCTTTTTTGTGTGTGTATTTTAATTATTGTAAAGGAAAAATTTATGTGACTATAGATTTTCAGATTTGTTTTATGCATGATTTTTTATTTATTTATTTTTTGAATTTTTTTCTCTGATTTTGACTTTGTATTTAAGTGATAGTGAACTTTCTTTATTTTGTGATTTTATGTTCAGTCCAAATTTTCTTGATTTTAGGCAAAAATAAAGGAAAATATTATTTGCCTAAAGTCAAGGATTTTTGAATGCAAATTGACTATTTTATTGTCATTAAAGGCATTTTCGAACTCCAATTTTTATAAGGATTTTTTGGTATGAATCGTTTTTTGCTTGACTTTTAAGCATAAATCTTTGTAACTAAGGACTTATAGATAAGGAACCCTTCTTTGAATTGAAAGAAAAAGAATATCCACCTGTTGAGTGATCTCTGTAGTAGTATTTCTTTTTTTTTTTGTGTACTATATATATATATATTTTTATATATATATATATTTATTTTCCTTTTTTTTTTTTTTTTTTTGGCTAAACATATATTATACCAAGTGTTGAGCATACTTACGTGGTCTTGTGGCAGCTTGCACCGGTATTAGGGCATGCTTCTCTACCTTCGGAGGTTTATTGGCAGACAGCGTTGCCAAACACTCCAATGCCGAAAGCTATAGAGGATCTTTTACAGTCAGGTTAGTTTCCAATCTCAATTCATTACGTAAATATATCAAGCACATAATGCCTATTAGGAGGCCAAAAGGCTTTCTTTGCATGCATGATGATGATGAGTTACGGAGTACAATATCTAGTGTAACGTATTGCAATACATGCAGGTCATGCAGTCATTCATGACATGCATACATGTAAATGTGATGCTGACATACACATCACTAACGGCCATAATCGTGCGGATAATAAGATCTTTAATGATCCTTTCGGCATTTGAAATACTCCAATGGCAACTAGATCAATCACATGATCGAGATCTAACGGTCATGGAAGTGTTTGCTGACTTGATCATTTATATATATATGAATATATATACACACACACATGAATGCTATTATCCGATACACCTAATTAATGCATCTTGTATTAGGTGACTTGCTTTTTTGGCACATGTATGCCATATTTTGAAAAACTAAATGGTGATATTTTAAAGAACAAAAAAGTCACAGTTTTTCAAAGTGTTTTTTTTTTTTTTTTTTATGAAAAACTATCCGTTGGATCACTATGATTTTTGGTGGACATGACAAACATAAGAGTAGTATCCAATCCAATGGTCAGTTTTTCAAAATATAGTCTTCAAGTGCCTCTACAGCAGGTCACTGATCGCTGGAAATACGGGAGGTTAAATTCCGTATTTACGGTCAATATTAATTCATTTATAATTTACCTATGTTTAACCTCAATCCGAAGAGAGTGGTAAGCACGGGTGTCGATCCACAGAGACTAGTAATGAAAATCGGCTAAGTCAATTCACTTTTGGTGAAAGAGACATTTCCCATTAGGTAAATTTGGTTGGTTAATTGATTTTTTTTACAGTAATTGCAAGTCAAACATATAAGAACATAATTGCAAAAGAAATAACAGAAATTAAACTTAAATTAAATTACAGAATATTAAACGGGCAGGAATTGAAATAGCATAATTATAAATAAAGAAAAATCATGTCTCTCCAAGTGGAGAGGGAATATACTCTACTGAAATTTAAAGTGCATAATTGAAAGGATAAATTAATAAAAAGTCCTCCTCGAAATTCCAAGTGGAAAGAGGGGATATTCTACTGAAACTGAAAGTACATAATTGAAAGCATAAATTAATAAAAAGTCCTCCTCGAAATTCCAAGTGGAAAGAGGGATATTCTAATGAAATTGAAAGTACATAATTGAAAGCATAAATTAATAAAAGGTCCTCCTCGAAATTCCAAGTGGAAAGAGGGGATATTCTAATGAAATTGAAAGCACATAATTGAAAGCATAAATTAATAAAAAGTCCTCCTCGAAATTCCAAGTGGAAAGAAAGGATATTCTACTGAAATTGAAATTGCATAATTGAAAGCATAAATTAATAAAAAATCCTACTCGAAATTCCAAGTGGAAAGAGGGGATATTCTAATGAAATGGAAATTGCGTAATTAAAAGTAATAATTAAAAACTAAAATAAAATAAAAACCTCTTCTCTCCAAGTGGAGAGATGGACAATTGCATCGTGCGTGAAATTGTGTAATTTGGAAAATACTGTAATTAAAATAAAAACTGAGAATAACAACTGAAAATAACTTCACTATCTGAAATTAAACTGACTGAACTGAACAGTAGTACAGTATGTAGAAGCAGAAAATAGTCAAGACTTAGATGCACGTAGCATAAAATAATCTATGACTATTTCTGATAAAATCCAACACTCAACTAACAAAGGAAAATAAACTGCAACACTCAACTAACAAAAGAAAATACTGCTTAGCTATTCGTCTGCCTAACACTTGGAAAGATGAAAGTTTAGAAAAAAACTACTTGCTGCTAACTGCATGTACTGCGTCTCGTGCTTCTTGCCCTCCTTCTGCTCGTTGTGCGAACCTTCTTTTATAGACGCCTTGCGTCTGAATTTCTTTCGATGTTCTGACACCGTTCTGTACCCATGGACTTTGCGATGCCAGATTCTTCTTCACTCGTCTCTCACACTTCACCCACTCCAAGACTTTCCCTCTCCCTCTC
>JAESVK010053056.1:0-11844 GCA_017140935.1 Hamamelis virginiana | reverse complement strand
TCTGTAGTCAGGCCGGCTGCAAATTTAAAAATACGGTCGAGTGGTATGGACAGCCTGGATTGAGGCGGTCCGATCAAGGTAAAAAAAAAAGTCAAAAGCTGCTTGCCAAATCACGTGGGCAGATAGCCCCTCTCCATTCTTCTTCTCTCTCTCCTCTCCTCTCCAGCTGCTCCAGCTGCGACATCCCCTCACCATTCTTCTTCTCTCCCTCCATTCTTCTTCTCTCTCTCTCCTCTCCCTCATCTCAGGCCGTCCCTCAAATCCGGCGGAAGCTCGTGGGTAATCTCGAATCTGACATTCTTGAATTCACCATTTTGGACCATCCACCCTGTAATTTCTACAATATTTGCCTAGCCAACATAACCCTTGATACAACCCCAGATTCTCCATGGAACTGTTCTTATATTCAAGGATATTATGACTTAGTTTCTCCGGAGACTTGTAAACCTCTCAACAACAGAATCTTCCCCAAGCATCACTCAGATTGCTACCATCTATTAAATCACTTGCGGAGTCATAGCTATCAAAACAGAGGTTCTTGGTTTTTGTCATCAAGTGGTCAAAACACATTCTTCTGTGAATGTTCTCCATTTTATTTGAAAATTTTATTTTTGTCATTTCTCAACACAACTGCTCATCGCTTTGCCAATTGCAACGGCACTTGCGTCTTCCGCCGTGGGTACTTTCAAGGGCACTTGCGTCTTCCGCCGTGGGTAGTCATGTTGGCGTAGCAGGGACAGACTTCTGTATTACTTGAAATGCTGCTTGGAGGAACACAATTGCAACGGGCACAGCAAGTCCCACATGCTCTCTTGCATAGGTTCGACCGAGACGATAATTGGCACCTGGCGGCGCAAGCTCCTCCTCACTCTGAAAAATTAAAAATACACACACACACACACACACACACACAGATATATATATATATATATATATATATTGAGCTTAATATAAGCTAATGTAGTTTTAATTTAATGTGGGTCCCACAAGCCCTTTTAAGTGGGCCCATATTGGAATACATTCATCTCATGAAAGAGATTAATGTGTTGTATTAATAAGCTCAAAATATTGATGTTTTGAATGAGAAATTATAGTGAATAATCACCTACTTGAAAATGGTTGAAGATGGTAATCATCATTGTCCCACATTGAAAAATAGTAGAAAGCTAGTGTGTTTATATACTCTCACATTGGACCTATGGGTTGGGCCCCAAGGGATACCAAAGTTTTGTGAGGGGAGAGGACCTATCCAAACCACACGCGCGCGCGCCCGCTCTCATTGGGCCGGGTGGGGTGGGGTCTAGACCGACCCATTATCTTTTTGGGCCAAATCTGATTACCATATGTGAAGAGTCATGTCTGTCCAGAATTTCTGAAGGGTTGCACCTCTGTAGGAGGGTTATGTCTCTTCGGAAATTGCTGATGGGTTGCACCTCTTCTGGAGGGTTGTATTTGGTGCCTTTCTGCACTTCACGAAAAAGCACCAGTGGGTCTATAAATAGGACGCGGTCTAAGCCATTTCATTCACTAATTCATTTCATATCATTTTTGCATACTGTCATTAAGAGAGAGATAGCATTTCTGGTTCGCCGAGTCTGCAGATTGTAGTGCTTCCTTTGTCAGACGTGATCATTGTATCTTGGGAGGCAGACGTCCATCAAACTCTAAGCACCAAGTGGAGGGGCGAAATCTATCTTAAGGACAAAGTGTCCAACACTTGCCTTGATCAATTTCTGCATCAATCAATTTTGCTGCTAGTTTACTTCAATTTTCTGGACGACTTGTAAGTCATTTATTTAAGTGCAATTATATATATATATATATATATATATATATATATATATATATATATATACTGTGTTAGTCTTCTTCATCTTTTAGGTATATAATTCAGTAAATTACAGAATTATTATACATTTTATTTTGTTCTTTTAATTTGATTGTTTTGTTATTTAACACAATATTATTAAATTCTAGATAATCCAAATTCCAAGTTCAAATTTTCTAATAATCTTAAGACAGATTTCTGTTTTATTTAGAATTTGGATTAATATTGTGTTTTTAAACAAAGTGTTTGTTTTTAAAATTTATTCTTTAATTTCTGGAAATACAGGAATGGCAAATGAAAGTGGCAACACTGTGAATGTGCATTTTGTAGTGGCACTAACCCCTACTCCTACACATGTTCCTGCACATGGGGAGAAACCTAAAAAATTCAAAGGTACTGAGTTTAAGAGATGGCATCAGAAAATGTTGTTTTATCTTACAACTTTGAATTTGATAAGGTTTCTTTATGAAGACGCACCTGTTCTCAAAGAGGGTGAGATTGATACTCTTACTATTGCTGCGTTAGAGGCTTGGAAACACTCTGATTTTTTGTACAAGAACTACATCCTCAATGAGTTGGATAACATATTATACAATGTGTATAGTCCAATAAAGACTGCAAAGGAACTTTGGGACTCCTTGGACAAAAAGTACAAAACGGAAGATGCCGGGCTGAAAAAGTTCGTTGTGGGCAGATTCCTTGATTTTGTAATGGCAGACTCCAAAACTGTGATAAGCCAAGTGCAAAAGCTTCAAGTGATTCTATATGGAATTCATGCTGAAGGTATGTCTTTAAGTGAATCTTTTCAAGTTGTTGCTTTAATTGAAAAATTGCCCACATCTTGGAAAGAATTCAAAAACTACTTGAAGCACAAGCGCAAAGAGTTATCTCTTGAGGACTTGATTGTGAGATTAAGGATTGAAGAAGACAACCGAAATTCTGAAAAGAAAAACGGGAAAAATCCTATGGAGTCAAAAGCTAATATAGTGGAGCGAGCGCCAAAAAACAATAACAGTAAAAAGCGGAAATTCTTTGGCCAAAGCTCTCAAGGGTCCAAAGGTGGCAATCCAAAGAGGTTTAAAGGAAAGTGCTTTGTTTATGATAAGCCTGGACATCGTGCAAAGGATTGTCGTCAAAGAAAGAACCAAGGAACCAACAGAAATGCTCAAGCTAATGAAGTGGAGACTCTTTAAGATACAATAGGTGACATGAACTTAGCTGCTGTGGTATCTGAAGTAAATCTTATGCATAATCTGAAAGAATGGTGGGTGGATATTGGAGCTACTCGCCATATATGCTCAGGCAAAGGAACATTTTCTACTTATCAATCAATGGATAATGGAGAACAACTTTATATAGGCAACTCCTCTTCTTCTAATATTGCTGGTCATGGAAAAGTCATTTTAAAGTAAACTTCTGGAAAGGAGCTTACTTTAAATGATGTGATGCATGTGCCACATATTCGCAAGAATCTTGTTTCTTGATCTTTGTTGAGCGAGAATGGTTTCAAGTTGGTCTTTGAGTCTGATAAGTTTATACTTATCAAGAATGGGGTGTATGTGGGAAAATGATATATGTGTAATGGGTTATTTAAGATGAATGTTGTTCCTATTATTCCTAAGATTAATAAAGTTATATCTTCTGCTTATATTCACTACAAGAAAAATGTTTATTGATGACGGTTCTGAATTGTCATCATTTTATTTTAATGACGATTTTGAAAAGCCTCATTGGGGGCCGTGTCATCTTTGAGACGGAAGATAGATGACAATTTTGAACCGTCATTAATATGTTAGAACGGTGACGGTTCAAAAGCGTCATCTTTTTTCGATTTACAATGATAGTTTAGAATCCTCATCTTTATTTGATTTACGATGATAGATTTAAACCGTCATCTTTCTTTAAAAAAACATGACAGCTCAAAACACAATCATGATAGTTCAAAATGCAACCGTGACAGTTTGTAATCGTCATTAATAATGCCATGAATGATTTTTTTTTTTCAATTATAATCAATATTTTCCCCCAAAACCTGTTAAATGTAACCTGTAGCAAATTATATATATATGCACAACAAATGCATGGGTATTAAGAACTATAGTTAAAGACCAAGCAAACTTAACTGAATATAGAATCATTACTTTAAATTTCATTAAACATGAGGGTCTAGAACAATAATCAAAAGAGGAAAAAAAAAAGATCTAAAACAAAAAGCTTCACTATTGTTTATGTGCAAGAAGGCAGTAAAGAGAAAATAAAAAGAGCTAAAACAAAAGGCTTCACTATTGTTTATGGGGCAAAGGAAACTAATTTGAGTGAAAGAAAAAAAATGTTACAATGGAACATGAAATTGAAGTCTTAAAGCAACCAGGGAGTGGAGATGATATCTTTGCTGTCTTTGTGATTTTGATCTTAGGTACAAGTCTTAACCCAGCAACCGTCGGAGCTCCCTGCATTATTTGAAATAAGAAATTAACTAACTTAATTTCTGATAAAATCAAAAAGACAATCAATTTTTATCAGTACTTCAATAGTTCAAATGATACAAGCTCAAAACAGAAATCACAAAAAATACCAGATTATATATTGGCAAAAAATGAACATCCTTACTCCTATTAATTTTGGTCAAATGAACTAATTAGTTATTAAACAGCCCAATTATATTTATTTCTCTAACTCTCTAACAATATCCATCTCAAATTCTAAATTTGAACTAATTAATTTCTATCAATCAAAATTTGAAATTCAACTAACAAAAATCATAAAATCTGAAAAGAAGTAACAAACACTGAGATTTCAATGGAAAAAGAAATTATAATTCCACTAACAAAAATTCTGGAAAAAAGAATGAGGAAACACACTTAAGACAAAGAATCTCTCTAACACAAATTTGATTTGCTTTTTTATTTTAAAAACAGAAAAAACATATAAAACATACACTAATGACACTTTGGTAGTAAGTTTTGGTAATGGTAACCTAAAACCTGGGTTCAAATCTCCCCAAGAGCTTGAACACCATCTTCATCTAATGACACTTTGATTACTACCCATTAACCCCCACTTGCCAATCCCAAGGTCTAGACTTAGTCACAAGCCTTGAAACTAAATGCCAGCTCAACTATGGCAACCAAGTTAGCTTAGTTTGTTCACAGTCCCAAGTGGATGACTAAAAGAAGCAAATGCTCAAGACAAGGAACAATTTGTGCCCTGCACATGGTTTGAACAATCACTGTTAATGCGAGTATGAGTCTCCCATTTACATAGTGCATATTTTCACTTTTCAGCAGTCTTGGAAGGTTCATTAATCTGTAATATGTATGTTAATTACTTAGATTGGGAACCACAGATAAAGAGACCGCAACATGAACTCTTTCAACTTAACAGTCAACTAGAAAACTCAGAAGTCAGAAAATGCCTCTATTTAGGGTCTCCAGCAATCCAGTTTCAGCATTTACACCGGACAATACTACACTTTTTTTTTGCACTTATAAGTTACTCATCTTTTGATTTTGTTTCAATATTCATGTGAGAAGAATTCGTGGAGAGTGAGAGAGTTTAAAAAGCCTAAATTTGAGGGAGTAGTGGGTTAAATGATAATGTTCAGTGATTGGTTGTGTAAAAAAAGAAAAAAAAACAGAAGCAGAAAGGTGTATTCTTATAGAAATCATGAAGGCATGTCACAAATTGGGTGAAGTTTCTCTTGTGTTCAAGGGTCTGGCATGAAGACTTGTGATAATGACAATAGCAATATTAATAACAAGATGGATCATGGTACTGATGGATAGAAGAATTAAGAAGACAACACCAGCTTTCTGATATCAATATACGAAAAAATAAATAAATAAATACCAGTAGGTCCTAACAAAGTAAGTTGAATAGCAAGAAAAAGTTGCTGTAGACTTCTATCAAGAAGGTTAATTTTTGACAAGTATTGATTTAGTTAAGCTCACTGAATACTGCAACGTAGACTGACTTGAGTTATGCACCCAGTTTAACCATTTTACACTTTTGCCCCCCCCCCCCCCCCCAAGAAAAAAGAACTAATTTACACTTCTCTAGCAAATTTTCAATCAATGGCAGCTTACACGAGTAACAACTGAAACATAATCTGACAATGCACAATGATTGTTTGAGAACTCATTGCAACACATTACCACCCAATTCAAACTCATTTTGATTGCATATATAGGCTGGAAAACAATAACCCAGCCTGTCCCAACTAAAATGATAAAAATATATTATACTTATATTATACTCGCTCAACAAACTTGTTGAATAATGATATGACAAGTTTAAAATCTTCGCTTTCTTGATTTGGCATCAAAGGTTCCTATAAAAAAGATAAAAAAATTAAATACAATCTTGAATATTTGATGAACATCCATATAAACTAACATGGTTTTAAAGTTATATGCTTCAATCATAGAATTATATGTTAAAAAAAAAAAGTTGCATGATAAAAGAAACAGGTTATGTACATACCTTGCTAGAAATAGGGTCGAGTTTCTTTCTTTCCTTTTCTTTTCCTTGATAGAATGGGCCTTCCTATAAGTGTCAAATTCTCTAGATTTAAAATTATTTTATAGTAAAACTATAAAGCAAAAGTCGCAATATAGAAATAGTTTTAGTAAATGATAACTTTTAAAAATATCATATTAGGAATGATTGCACCTCAATAAAATTCAAAACAATAAGACATCTAGGCCAAGCCACGAAGCCCGCAATTGCCTCTTCAAGAGTGGTCATTCCAGGATTAGGTATTGGGAGTAGATCATGGTCATGCCCCTTTTCTACGTGATCAACAGTGACACGTGCATTATTTTCCCCCAATAATACACCATGTACTGTCTGCTGGGCTCCGGTTAAAGCATATAATGTACCATCTGCAACAACATTGTCAATTGATCCCAATGCCAATCTACATGGTTTAGTCTGCAACAATAATATAAATAAACATTAACGGTGATTAGAAGTACTTCTCAAATGGTATATAATAGTATGACTAAGAAAGAAAGCTTCACCGAGTCTAATGGCGCCCCCGGTACTGAAGGAGGCATTTGGTCTGCAACATGACATCCTTTGTTCGTTGATATTTGTTGAACATCTGGAGTAGGCCTAATAGCACTAGATTTGACATTATTTGATCCAACTCTCTCATCGGTCGGAGAAAATAAAGGTGAAATAGGCGGAACTTGCCCCCCAAGTCTATGGATTTCAGACAAACAGGACATTAATAATTCTTTCATTTTTGGATTACTAGACTGGGTGAATCCTCGAGGGGTATGGAAGAAAGCCGTTGGGGTAACCAAATTTCCTAAACCCCGGACCCGACCACTATGTTCTTGTGTCCCTAAAGCCATGGTGAGCACATCCTTACTCCCCTCAATAGTTAGAGTCCCCTCATCGACCATTCGTGCTATCTCATCCTATAAAAATATTAACATTAAGTTTATACGTGCATCCATATAGTAGTAACAGTTATTTAAAACAAACTTATACGAACTAACTCACAATTCTCTGCGCTTTTTCCCTCACAGCCTCCCTAGTATATTGTTTTTCTTTATTTTGGCGTCCCACCTTCCATAACGTGCTCCTTTCAATGGGCTCAGAAGTGCCCATCTCAGATTGCTATTTGACAAATAAGAGTTAAATCCACATCAAATGATATTGGCTAGTTTTGCAACCAATAGATGATTAAAAATTTGTAATATAATATATATAAGCAATTTATTTCTTACTAGTTTTTCTTCTAGTCCAGCGTATCCCTTTCTGGACATGTGATGAGGATAGAGATTTTTCTTACGACTTTCTTGTGCCAGCACACGATATGCCTTCATAGTTAATACAAAACTTGCTTATGTTAAATTACTCAAACTAGAATAATATACACCATTAGCATGAACATAGATCCTAGAGAGGATGTTCCCCTTGAGTTTGAACAACGAAGGAAAGTGGAACATGCTCGATCTAATACGGATGAATTAGTATCAATTAATTTAGGATCCGATGAATCGCCTAAGATAATTAACATTGGAGCAACTCTATCATCACAAGAGCAAAAAAAATTGGTAGGATTATTGAGAAAGAATATATAAGTTTTCGCGTGGTCGTACAAAGAAATGCCAGGGATTGACACCGACATAGTGCAACATTTTATTCCTACTAACCCGGGGGTTAAACCAGTTAAGCAGAAGTTGAGAAGAATGAAGCCGGAGTGGGCGCTTAAAATCAAGGATGAAGTAGTGAAACAAATGAATGCTGGATTTCTCCAAGTAGTGGAATACCCCGAATGGTTAGCCAACATTGTACCAGTGCCTAAGAAGGATGGGAAAGTTAGAATGTGCGTAGATTTTCTGGATTTTAACAAGGCATGCCCTAAAGATGACTTCCCATTGCCATACAAAGATATTCTGGTAGATAGTACCGCCGGTCATGCTTTATTATCCTTTATGGACGGTTTCTCGGGTTATAATCAGATAAAGATGACCCCTCAAGATATGGAGAAAACTTCATTCATCACTCAATGGGGGACCTTCTGTTATCAAGTTATGCCCTTCGGCCTAAAGAACGCCGGTTCTACCTATCAGAGAATGGCAACCACCTTGTTACATGACATGATTCATAAGGAAGTCGAGGTGTATGTGGATGATTTGATCGTGAAGTCTAGGGATCGAGAATGTCATTTTAGGGCTTTAAGAAAGTTTCTTCAGATGATTAAACAGTATAATTTGAGATTAAACCCCCAGAAATGTGCTTTTGGAGTAACCGCCTGGAAGTTATTGGGATTCGCGATCACACAGAAAGGACTAGAGGTCGACCCAGGGAAGATCAAAGCCATCACGGAGATGCAACCGCCAAAGACTGAGAAAGAGATTCGAGGATTCTTAGGCAAAGTTCAGTTTATCAGTCGATTCATAGTACAGCTAACCATGATTTGTAAGCCAATCTTCAAGCTTCTTAAGAAGGATATGCCCACGAAATGGAATGACGCGTGCCAATAAACCTTTGAAACCATTAAGAGATACTTGAGTAACCCACCAATATTAGTTCCTCCGCGGCAAGGTGAGCCTTTGCTACTTTATTTAGCACTTACTGAAACTGCGATGGAAGCTATGTTAGCTCAGTATCTACCAGAATCTCGAAAGGAGAATGCGGTGTACTATTTAAGTAAGAAGATGACTGACTACGAGGTTAAGTATGATGCATTAGAGAAGACATGTGTGGCATTGGTATGGGTCACTCAAAAACTCAGCCATTACATGCTGTCTTTTCAAGTGCAACTAATTAGCCGCATGGACCCCCTAAAGTACTTATTGGAGAAGCCGATGTTATCCTATAGGACAGCTCATTTTTGGTTGTTGCTATCAGAGTTCGACATCCAGTATGTAGTGCAGAAGTCAGTAAAAGGGAGAGCAGTGGCAGAATTTTTAGCAGAGCATCCATCGTTAGTGGAAAAACCGTCTGAGTACCATTTCCCCGACAAAGAGATTCTAGAAGTAAGCAAGGAGCCTTGGAAAGTATTCTTTGATGGGGCTCATAATAAGAGAGGATGTGGAATAGACGTGTTGTTAGTTACACCGGAGACCCAAGGGGCCCCTTCAAGCTCATAATTAGGGTTTCGACCGGAATTCGATCTTTTTATCAAATTAAAGCCTTCAAAGGCTTCAAAACACTTTCTTAAAATGTTTTAAAACTCGTTTCAAGAAGAAGAAATGATTTTGAGAGCGATTGGTTAGCAGATTCCAAAACCCTAATTTGGGCCCGGCAGGCCCTAAACAGCTAATCAGTCAACTTTTCCCTAAAACTTTGACTTCGGTTAATGCATTTTCACTTCAAACACTTCTTAAAACATAGAGAATCGAATCACGATCGTTTCGGCGCATGAATCGTCAAATTTGGACTTGAAACGGGCCCGAAAAACCCAAAAAAAAAATAAAAATAAAATAAAATAAAATAAAATAAAAATCAGGTCGAAATGGGCTGAAATAGGACCACATAGGGCAAAAATTGACCAAAAGCTCGATAACCATCCATTTATGGACGGCCAACCGTCCTTGAAGGATGGCCAATCGTCCCTAGAGGGACGGTCACCCAAGCTAATTCCCAGAAAATGCAAAAATTAGAGGTTTTATCTGCTCAGGACTCTTCCAAGTGATTGCCAAGTGTCTAGCTCAGCCTTGGGGACTTTGGAACGAATTGGAAGACCTTAGAAGGCTGGTTTAGAGCCCTTGGATCATTCCTAAGAGATTTAAACTCAGCAATTGATCAATTTCAAGTCCCTCTATAAATAGAAAGCCCTGAAATCAGTTTTAGAACATTTCATAAGGCATTTAAAGAGCCAAATTAGTAGAGTAAAGCCTCAAGGTATTACACCAATCCCCTAAGCAACTTTAGTTGCATCTTTGAAGTCCTTGGAGTCCTTGGAGTTTGAAGAAGAAGTTAGGACCAAGGGAGAAGGAAGCAAAAAAGGTTAGTTCAATTAAATATTGGGAAGGTGGCCATCTGTATTACGCACAACTCACATCGATTTCTCTCATGGGCCTTTTGAATTGGATGGGGCTTATAAACAATGGTTATCTCATAATATGGGTACTCGGGGACAAGAAAGGAAGGCTAGGATCTCAGGACTTATCGAAAGTCTCTCATCTGAAGAGCGAGGGGACACTTCGTCACTTCCACCTAATGCTTTACAAGTAGTACTTTATAAGAGAAGAAGAGATGATGACTCTGAAGAAACTTCAAGGAATGAACGAAGGATTTGATGAAATTTTTGAAACACATTTCCCATGCTTTTTATTATTTAGAATGAATGGAATTAGAATCATATGGCATGTAATAGACCTTTGAAAGGTTTCTCTTCATTTCATGAATAAAAGAATTCTATTTTTTTAGTTTTGAATAAATCACTGCAAATAATTACAATTGAAATCAAACATAGGGTTGTTTTGTCTTAGGGAATTGGACCGCACCCAAAGTGACTTTATGGGCTGCCTACATATCTCCGTTTTTTGAATATTTTTTTCTCATAAAACTTCCAACTTTGTTGTTTTGAATACTTGGAGAATCAGGTCCTTGTAGTTCATGGGATCAATTGAAAAGCATTTTTTTTAATGCTCTTCTTTTTGCCCAGGTAGCCTTTGCAGGTTTTCTACCTAGCGAGCTCTTGTCCTAATTTTTGCCTAAGCAGCCTTTTCAGGTTTTCTACTTAGCGGGTTCTTTTTACTATTTTTTATTTTTATTTATACATGATACTTTTTCAATTGATCCAAATTGGTAGGCTGAGAGAATTCGATCCCATCTATGTCCATAAGACGCACGGCTCCGCCTGATAATATATCTTTGATGATGTAGGGTCCCACCCAACTTGGCTTGAACTTCCCTCTTGGATCATGAATCGGCATTCTGATTTCTTTGAGTACCAAATCCCATTTCTTTAAGCCCCTGTTTTTAACTCTCTTGTTGAATGCTCGAGCTATTCTTCTCTGATAACCTTGAACATGGTATAGGGCCTTCAATCTCTTCTCGTCAATTAATGACAGCTGCTCATATCTATCCCTCATCCAATCGACTTCTGCTAGTTGGCTTTCCATAACTACCCTTAGTGAAGGTATCTATAACTCAATTGGTAACACTGCTTCTATACCATACACTAACGAGTAAGGCGTAGCCCCAGTTGAAGCCCTAATGGATGTGCGATAGCCCCACAATGCTAGAGGCAATTTCTCATGCCAATCGTTGTACGTATCAGTGGTCTTCTTCAAAATGGTCTTTAAATTCTTGTTAGATGCCTCTACTGCTCCATTAGTCTGCGGACGATAAGGAGAGGAATGGTGATGTACTATACCATATTTTTTAATAAGCTCCTCAGTCTCTTTTTTGAAATGTTGCCCATTGTCTGAAATAAACTCATGTGGCACTCCATATCGGTAGATGATGTTGCACTGTATGAACTTGGCAACCTGCTTAGCATTCAAAGTCTTGTACGACGCTGCTTCTACCCATTTGGTAAAGTAATC
>JAESVK010053047.1:0-11461 GCA_017140935.1 Hamamelis virginiana | reverse complement strand
TTGGAGCCTAGAACACATCTTTCATATATTCACTCCAAAGACAATGTAAGTTAAATTTCCTCAATAATTCTTGATTCATATGCAATTGATTGAGTTAAAATGCTTGTTTGCATGTTGTGGTTGTTGATTTTCATATCATTGTAACCTTTCGGAAAAGCATGGGAACCCCATTTCATAGCTTCACAAGCTTGTCAATGGTGCACACCAAGTGTTTGATGAAATGTCTCAATGAAGTAAACTTTGATTTTTCAAATCAAACATATCCTAATCATGTTTCAATGATTTTTGTAGGATTTTAGAAAGTATTTGCCACGATCAATCTTCTTTGAAAATATCATTTTGAAAATATGCATATCACATGTTTGATAAAATGTCTCAATGACATCATTATCCATTTTCTTCTTTACAAGTCATCTCATGTCAAGTAAAGTATCTCAAAAATTTTCTATGATGTTTAATTTGATTAAAACACCATCAATTTTGAATTTTGAAACATTTTAAATTTTGGTGACACCACCCATGCCTTTGATAATAAATTGTGTCATACAACATGCACACATCTTTTGTAAAAACCTTTTGAAAATGTATTGATCATTTTGGTTCATTCAAAGCATAAATTTTACTTCATTTCATGATATGTAAATCAATAGTCATGCTTACATTGCATTTGAATCAAAGTTCCTTTAGAAATAACAACATTTGCTTTGATGTGAATATAACCCCAAATGTGCTTATGCAGCCCAATTTCGAAATCCGTACAAGATACTCCTTAGGTAAGCTCATCAAATGGTGGGAATTAATGGAGACACGCCAACCCCAAGCCAAGGCCGTTGTTGAGCAAGCAGGCTTTAAGTTCTTCTTGGATTCTCTCTGGCTCGACAACATGGATAAAATGGCCATGATTGCTCTTTCTGAACTCTGGTGGGACACCACCAACACATTCCACTTCGGGTTTGGGGAAATGACTATGACCCCACTTGACTTCACTATGATTACAGGACTTCATATTGGAGGCCAACCACTCGCTTTTTATGAAGAAGCTCACACTGACGAAGAATACTTGTACAATCTTCCTTTGACAAAAAGAGGAGTCAGGCGCTCTTGGCTCTATAATCACTTCAGTGTTCAAAATGAAGAGGAGGGAGGGGAACCCGAGGATATTGCCCGTGCATTCATTTTGTATCTGCTCTCATGCACTTTCTTTGCAGGTACACAGGACATAGCCCCTCTAGGCTTTTTGAAGAGTTTGGAGGTCACGGATAATGTTCACCTGTATGACTGGGGCGGAGCTGCATTAGCGACTATGTATCGCTCCATGTGTGACAAATCTCGAGATGCTACCCAGGATTTCGGCAGCTTGGCTTTCATATGGCAGGTACTGATTTCACCCAATTGTCTTTCAATAGAATCTTTCCATATTTTCATCAATTCCCTGATCTTTCTTTCATGCAGGTATGGGCATTCATCTACTTGGGTCTTGGTTGTCCTCTCTTGAAAGAGGGGGTTAACCAATGGCCATTTCTAGCTCGCTTTGATCCATGCCACAGGAAACACTCCAACCTCCATAGGTATGATTATGCTGCTGCCAAAGCTATCCTCGCCGGTCTCACTGCAGAACAGGTAAAATCTCAAACCATTGTCTTTCTCTTAAATCTTCTAGATTCAACTCTCATACTCTTCATAATCTTCAGGTGAACTGGGACCCATGGGGTACTTGGAGGACTACTTTGGCTTCCCCCCACATGCATAGTGTACTCCTAACACATAGGCGAATCTTGTTTGAGGGGCCTGCTGGCAGATACTGGTACCTGGGTGAAAGAGTCTGTCGCCAAGTCTATGGAAACATGGATGCAGCTAGAGTGCCTTTTCTGCCTCCTGCAAATATGCGTCACACTGATAAACTGAAGGGTGAGGCCCTGTTAGAGTCCAAGATAGGAGTGGATCTTTCTGCTTTCCTTTTCTCTGATGCGAGCTACGAGGTCTTCTGTCAACAATTCTTGATGTGCCCCCTGGCGACTGGAGAACTTCCTGAAAGGGTATGTAAATAAAACATCTCCCTTCATCCCTGTAAATGCAATCACAAAACTTCATCTTTATGTCCACAGAGTCGTCGTTCCCGGGGTCAAAGCTCTAGAGCTGCTGTTAGTGATGATGATCAAGAAACAAATAGGCCTCCTGCCTTGCAGCCTGCAGACTGGAACATTGAGCTAATAGTTGAAGATAACTTCGTGACTTCTACTATTTCACGACCTTCAGTCGATGAGGGATATCACATAGATCCTTCTTACGAATAGGTGAACCTCCCACTGAATCAAACAACTGCACATGCATTCCCACTGATACACTGACATCATTTATTTCTGACAGGTCCCTCGAGAGTATTGCCAGGATTACATCGATCTTACTACTGCTATGAGGCGTGACCTTCGCAGGATGAGCTTGAGGACTTCCGCTCTTACTCGTCAACAGGTAACTTCAAATCACATTCTCAAATTCATCTTTATTCCCTTTTCACAAACTGATCAAACTGTGAACACCGTTTCAGGCACCTGACCCACCACGTCATTCTTCAGCTGGCGAGGGATCTAGCAGAGGGATAAGGAGGAACTCTCGAAGACGTTGATCAATCCTCTATGAGACACGGGGTTTCACTCTGAAAATCATATGTAATTTGTAAACATTTGTACTAAAACAAGTTTTCTCACTTTTATGGTGTATGTACATGACTGGAACTGTTCTGGCCATTATCTGCTCCGTTTTCTAGATTATTCTGCAGTAATTTTGGTAGGGCTGAAACACACTTCTTTCTATTGGGCAACCCGATTGCTTCGCCAAATGGGGACCAAACAGACAATTCCATCTCTCTCAGAGCATACTTACACTTCCAGGGCGATCTCTCCATCAGTGGTAAAAGCTTTGATGTCAAGGTGGCCATTTGTATTGCGCACAACTCACATTGATTTCTCTCATGGGCCTTTTGAACTGGATGAGGCTTATAGGCAATGGTTATCTCAGACTGTGGGTACTCAGGGACAAGAAATGAAGGCTAGGATTTCAGGACTTATTAAAAGTCTCTCATCTGAAGAGCGAGGGGACACTTCGTCACTTCCACCTAATGCTTTACAAGTAGTACTTTACAAGAGAAGAATAGATGATGACTCTGAAGAAATTTCAAGGCAGGAACGAAGGATTTGACAGAACTCTTGAAACACATTTCCCATGCTTTTTATTTAGAATGAATGGAATTAGAATCATATGGCATGTAATAGACCTTTGAAAGGTTTCTCTTTATTTCATGAATAAAAGAATTCTATCTTTTTAGTTTTGAATAAATCACTGCAAATAATTGCAATTGAAAACAAACACAGGGTTGTTTTGCCATAGGAAATTGGACCGCACCCAAGGTAACTTTATGGGCTGCCTACATATCTCCATCCTTTGAATATTTCTTTTCTTCATAAAACTTTCAACTTTCTTGTTTTGAATACTTGGATAATCAGGTCCTTGTAGTTCGTGGGATCAATTGAAAAGCATTTATTTATTTATTTATTTTTTTTTGAATGCTCTACTTTTTGCCTAAGCAGCCTTTGCAGGTTTTCTACCTAGCGAGCTCTTGCCCTAATTTTTGCCTAAGCAGCCTTTTCAGGTTTTCTACTTAGCGGGCTTCTTTTTTTTTATTTTTATTTATACATGATACTTTTTCAATTGATCCAAATTGGTAGGTTGAGAGAATTCGATCCCATCTATGTCCATAAGACGCACGGCTCCGCCTGATAGTATCTCTTTGATGATGTAGGGTCCCACCCAACTTGGCTTGAACTTCCCTCTTGGATCATGAATTGGCATTCTGATTTCTTTGAGTACCAAATCCCCTTTCTTTAAGCCCCTGTTTTTAACTCTGTTGTTGAATGCTCGAGCTATCCTTCTCTGATAACCTTGAACATGGTACAGGGCCCTCAATCTCTTCTCGTCAATTAGGGACAGCTGTTCATATCTATCCCTCATCCAATCGACTTCTGCTAGTTGGCTTTCCATAACTACCCTGAGTGAAGGTATTTCTAACTCAATTGGTAACACTGCTTCCATACCATACACTAACGAGTAGGGCGTAGCCCCAGTTGACGCTCTAATGGATGTGCGATAGCCCCACAATGCCAGAGGCAACTTCTCATGCCAATCATTGTACGTATCAGTGGTCTTCTTCAAAATGGTTTTCAAATTCTTATTAGCTGCCTCCACTGCTCCATTAGTCTGCGGACGGTAAGGAGATGAATGGTGATGTACTATACCATATTTCTTAAGAAGCTCTTCGGTCTCTTTTTTGAAATGTTGCCCATTGTCTGAAATAAACTCCCGTGGCACTCCATACCGGTAGATGATGTTGCACTGTATGAACTTGGCAACCTGCTTAGCATTCAAAGTCTTGTACGACGCTGCTTCTACCCATTTGGTAAAGTAATCTATGGCCACCAATATGTACTCGTGCCCATTCGAGGCCGCAGGAGTGATCTTGCCGATGATATCAATGCCCCATGTTGCAAACGGCCATGGTGATGACATGGTAGTGAGTGGCATGGATGGCTGATGCTTACCACTTGCAAACACCTGGCACTTATGGCATTTCTTAACATGTTTAGCACAATCACTTTCTAAGGTCAACCAATAGTAACCCAGTCTCAGAATCTTCTTCGCAAGCATATACCCATTCATGTGTGGAGCCCCAGCCCCTTCATGTATTTCCTGAATGATCCGTTCTGCTTCATCTTCTGTTACACACAAGAGATGGACACCGTCAAAAGACCTTTTATACAATTTCCCACTGCACAAGATGAACTGGCTAGCCAACCTTCTCAAAGTTCTTCGGTCCACATAGGATGCTTCTGGTGGATACTCCCCTTTTTCTAGGTATTGCTGAATATCATGATACCATGGCTTCCCGTCGTTTGGTTCTCCTTCACTTAGGGCACAACAGTAGATGGGTTCTTCTCTAGATTCAATGATCATCGGTGCTACTCCCCCTTCTATTGGGATCTCCGCCATGGATGCTAGAGTGGCTAAGGCATCCGCAAACTTGTTCTTTTGCCTAGACAGGTAAAAGAATTTTATTTGACGGAATTCTTTCACCAGTATCTCTAGATAATCGTGATATGGCAGTAGCTTCTCATCCTTAGTCTTCCATTCTCCTCTAGTTTGGCATATGATAAGGGCTAAATCCCCATACACTTCAAGCTCTTCTACTCCCAAGGCTAACGCTGATTCCAAGGCTAAAATGCAAGCCTCATACTCAGCTATGTTATTGGTTGTCTTAAAGTTCAGTTTCACTGCCACAGGTATCATCACATCTTCAGGTGTCTCCAGACAAACTCCTATGCCACATCCTTTCCTATTCAATGCTCCATCAAAGTGCGCTTTCCACACCTTCTTCTCTATCACAAGGATTTCTTCATCTGGGAACTGGTAATTGCCATTGTCTGCTTGTGAAGTAGCACATTCTGCCAAGTGTTCTGCTATAGCTCTTCCCTTTACTGATTTCTGCAGTACATACTGAATGTCGAATTCTGACAATAACAATAACCACCGCGCTGTTTTATAGGACAAAGCAGGCTTCTCAAGCAGATACTTCAACGGGTCCATTCGACTGATCAAGAGTACTTGGAAAGACATCATGTAATGGCGAAGCTTTTGAGTTGCCCACACCAATGCCACGCATGTCTTTTCCAAAGCACTATAGTTCACTTCATAATCTGCCATCTTCTTGCTGAGGTAGTAGATGGCATTCTCTTTCAAGGATTCTTCAAGATATTGAGCTAACATAGCTCCCATCGCGGTTTCGGTGACAGTTAAGTAAAGTAATAACGGTTCACCTTGTCGCGGGGGAACCAGTATTGGTGGGTTGCTCAAATACCTTCTGATGGTATCAAATGCCTTTTGACATTCCTCATTCCACTTAGTCGGTACATCCTTCTTTAGCAGCTTGAAAATTGGCTCGCAGATAGTCGTCAACTGAGCTATGAAACGGCTGATAAATTGAATTCTTCCCAAAAATCCCCGGATTTCCTTTTCTGTCTTTGGTGGTTGCATCTCCATGATGGCTTTGATTTTCCCCGGATCTACTTCTATCCCTCTCTGTGTGATCATAAAACCGAGCAGCTTCCCAGCAGTCACTCCAAATGCACATTTCTGAGGGTTCAGACGCAGCTTGTACTTGATAATTCTTTCAAAGAACTTCTTCAGAGCAGCTAAATGTCCTTCCCTATCCACAGACTTCACAATCATATCATCTACGTACACTTCCACCTCCTTGTGAATCAAATCATGCAGCAGTGTGGTAGCCATCCTTTGGTATGTCGTGCCAGCATTCTTAAGGCCGAAGGGCATAACCCGATAACAAAATGTTCCCCATTGTGTGATGAAGGGCCATATCTTGAGAAGCCATCTTGATCTGATTATAACCCGAAAAGCCATCCATAAAAGACAAGAGTGCATGGCCGGCAGTGTTGTCAACCAATACATTTATATGAGGCAGAGGGAAATCATCCTTAGGACACGCCTTATTGAGATCTCTGAAATCAACACACATTCGTACTTTCCCGTCCTTCTTAGGCACTGGAACGATGTTGGCTAACCATTCTGGGTACTCCACTACTTGTAGAAATCCGGCATTCATCTGCTTGATCACCTCATCCTTAATCTTCAAGGCCCATTCTGGCTTCATTCTCCGCAACTTCTGTTTGACTGGCTTCATGTTCGGATCAGTGGGGATGAAGTGTTGCACAATGTCGGGATCTATGCCTGGCATATCTTGGTACGACCATGCGAAAGCTTCAATGTTCTCTTTCAAGACCTCTACCAATGATTCTCTCTCTTGCGGCGACAGTGTTGATCCAATTTTAATTATTTTAGGTGATTCATCCGTCCCTAAATTGATTGAAATTAATTCATCCATGTTAGGTTGAGCGTGCCCCTTTCCATATTGCTCGTCGAGCTCAGGAGGAACATCCTCTCGTGGGTCCATGTTCATGCCATACAAATCCAATGATGATAAAAAAGAGACACTGCAAGAGAGATAAGAAGAGAATGAATACTTCTTTTATTATTTGAAAGTTGAATAACATAACACAGAAGATGAAATAAACTGACACTCATACCTCTTCAAATAAGATTGAGGTTTTTATTAGAAACAAGGAAATCCTACACTACTACAAAGAAAGCAGGGAAATCCTATTCTACTGAAGACACCTGCAAGTTATCATCATATAGAAGTGACTCGATCTCCTCACAATCATGGATGAAAGGACAATCTTCAAAGCCCCAGTTTGGTAAAGGTGGAGTTGTAGGTTCAATTGGAAAGATCGCCTCGACTTCATAAGTATGCACTTCAAAACATAGAACCGCCTGCTCGGGCTCTCTTTCAATAACCTGTACGTACTCAAACCCTGACAATAACACTTCTGATGACTCATGGCTGATCTCACAGATTGGCACTCGAACACTTCGATTCATCTCCATATCTCCCTTCAAAGTGACCACTGATCCCTGGTGTGGAAACTTGATTTTCTGGTGAAGTGATGACGGTACAGCCCCGGTCAGATGAATCCACGGTCTTCCCAAAAGTAGATTAAAACTGGCTGGTACATCTAGGATCTGAAAATCAATTTTGAATTCAACTGACCCAATAACAACTGGAAGAGTCACCATTCCTACAACTTCTCTGCGAGTGTTGTCATAATCCCTGACAGTGTGTCCTGATGGCGAAACTTCAGATGGTTCAATCCCCAATGTGGCAGTAGTACTGAGCGGACACACATTCAACGCTGATCCGTTGTCAACCAAGACTGAAGGAACTCTCTTTCCTAAAATATCCACAGTGATGTACAGAGCTTGCAGATGGTTACTCCCACTCTTGGGTAAGTCAAATTCAGTAAATGAGATGGATGGTCCATGATGAACCGGATTTACCAAACCTACCAAACCCTCAGGGGACGTATCAATAGGAACCTGCACCTGATTCAACAAACGAAGCACTGTCTGCTTGTGTTTCTGCGAAGCCATAAGCAATCCCCAAATGGTAATGTTAGCCTGTGTTCTCTTCAACTGTTTCAGTATTTCTTCCTCTTCTTCTATGACATCTGATCGCTGACCCTTTTCTAATTCTCCCAACGGATTACCGACTTCCAAATGAGCTGGCTTGAAATGGCGTCCGCCTCGAGTCAGATGGTCTACTTCCTCATCACTAGCCCACAGATTCTCTATGGTTTCAGGTGTGCTCATAAGATCCTCCCATTCAATCATACCGATCAAATCACTGTCTTCCCCGGTGATCTTCACGACTGAAGAGGTTCCATTCTCAAACTGTTTCTGCATGGTATCCTGACTCAACCCTTCGGGTGAAGAAGGAATATCTGGTTCAACTTTTGCAGGTAAATCATCCCACCCCATTGGAATAATAGGTTCATCAGAAATCTTTCTCGATGAATAGAGCACATAATAATCAAATTTGCTGCTCGATTCTCCTAACAATCCGACCTCCGGGTCTCCCGCCAGATATCTCTCCTTCAACTGACGTTGAGAATTCCCACTTCTAGGAGCTTCTTCGAGAACTCCAGGTTGCTCAGGTTCTTCATACTGATATAACTCTCCATCATCAAGTAAATCTTGTACCAATTTCCCTAAAACCCTGCAATTCTTTGTGTCATGCCCGAAGATGTTGTGGTACTGGCAAAAAGGCTTATGGAAGCGAGGTATGAGTGGGGTAATGAGGCCTTGGGATCGGGCTTGGTAAAAGGCTTCGGTTAAGGTAGTTTTGAGTGGGACATATGGGCGGATTGGGTGACGAATTTTTGGGTCGTCGAGGCCCAGGGCATTGATTTGAGTTGGTGGCGGTACAGCATGGGTTGGGAGAGGGTTATTGGTGACATTTGGTTGACTTGGTGGATTTGGTGGGGCAATGACTTTCTTGTCAATGAGGTCTTGGATTTCATGGCGAAGGCGCATGCATTGGTTGGTGTGATGGCCCTTAGATTGGTGGAACTGAAAATACTCATTCTCCTTGAAGTTTCTGGATAATGGATCTGGAAGAGGCCGGGGTTCCAAAGGGGTGAGGAGACCACGTGCCTTCAATTTCTTAAGGACACGTTCTAGGGACATGTATAGATTGGTGAACTGGCGGGCCGGCTCTCTAGCTTGGAATGGGCGGTTTGATTGGGTAGCTTGAATAGGTTGGGCAATGGCGTTGACTTCTGGGTTGGGTTTGCGGTTGAGAGGCGGTTGGCGGTTTCTGAAAGGTTCTTCGGCCTTGAGAGCCCCACTAGCCAGAGCATCTTCAACTTGAGTACCGGCAATAACAAGGGCTTTGAAGTTAGGGAAATACTGCGAGAACAAGTACTTGTTGTAAATGGGCAAGAGGCTCTTCAGCACCATCTGCACATGTTCATCATTTGTAGGCCTGTGGGTCATCTGCGAAGCTTTCGCCCTCCATCTGGAAATGAAGGCAGAGAAACTCTCCCTCGGTTCCTGCTTAGTAGTCTCAAGATCCCTACGAGTCACATCAATCTCAGTGTTGTACTTGTAGTGATTAGTTAACTCATTGCAAACATCCTCCCATGTCTTCAACTTAGTCTCATCTAAGGATAAAAACCACTTCGAGGCTGACCCTTTCAGTGATTCATGAAACATCTGAGCCAACAGCTCATCATCAGCTCCACGAGGTTGCATCGCCCTCACATACATCTTCAAATGGGTTTTAGGACAACCCATCCCATCAAACTTCTCTAATTCAGGCATCTTAAAACTGAACGGCATACGGGCCTTGGGGAACAGTGAAAAAGATGTCACATCAACCATGTCATCAGACCGACGCATCCCCTTCAGGGCTTTCTCTAAGGCTTCAACCTTACTCGACAACAGGATCGGATCCCCAGAGAGGAACCTAGATCCACTGGGCTCGCCATCCAGATTGATGGGCTTAGACTTGTCTCCTGCCTGGGCCTTGGCACTGTCATCAACTTGGGCCGGGATAGGTGGATCAGAGGTACTCTTCGGGTTCTCTAAATGGGCCTCCCTAACCTGATCTGTACTGGTCTGTTTATCTTGGGACATTTTCTTAATCTGTTCAGTCTCACGAGCCAGGGCATCAATTCTGTCCATGATAGCATTCAACACTGTAGTAGTGGTACTGGATTCTCCGTCAGCCATTGAAGATACACTCGGGGGTTCAACACTAAAAAGACGCCCTCTAGAATCACGACGCCAGGCCAGAATTCTATACCATGAAATGGGCTTTTTTAGAAAAACGGAAGAGTCCATGATGCTCAAAACCTATTGACAGACTATCAAAGAGGTGCTATCCAAATAGAAGAAAAGGAGAAAGGGGGAAACCGTCCTATCATAATTCCAACTCACTTCCCTTATTTCACAAGGGCATTTCCTTAGAAATTAGGAAATAAATCAGAATCACCAATAGGGAAATAAAACACGATAAGCCAAACAAGGCATAAAGAGCGACACCAATGATTAGCCCTTCATTCTTAGGACACTTTCCTTTGAATCAAAGGTCTTAGTCAAAACAAGCCAAAACAACCTAATCATAGAAAAGGGTATGTACCTTTAGAATATTCTCTTCCATCCTCAAAATAGTCCTTTCATTCTGAGGACCAAAATCCTTAAAATAAAGAGCCTATATTAAAAATATCAAAGTTTATCCAAGGGTACATATCCCTAAGTTCTAGCATTCACAAACAAGACTCACATCAAATTGGAACAATTTCGGCAGCATAACGACGCAATTATGTGCTAAAAGAAATTTGGCAGCATAACGGCGTAGGTATGTGTCAAGGGAAGATTTCGACAGCATAACGGTACAGTTAGATACCAAAAGGAATTTCGGCAGCATAACAGTACAATTGCGTGTCGAAATTTCGGCAGCATAACAGGTGTGTGCAAGCACTATAGGGTAGAGTGTCCTACTTGGCTGTCTACATGGACTAATGCAAAAGGTGGGTTCAAAGGTTCCTATTGCAGACCAATCCATATACCTAACCACATGTGACACATGGCGTGCCGCGTGGGTCAAACAGTACTGATTGGTCATTGATATACTCCGAAGGGTACTTGACAATAGGTTGATGGCTTCGTCATGATTGCCCTAGTGTCGAGTGGAGACAGGGATCAGGACTAGACCATCGTTTGGCAAGGCAACATCGTCCTATCACACAATGACATGCAGCTAATATAACTAAAATGATATGCAGTCACACAAATGCAAGTGGTTGATTTTAATTAATTTAAGAAATTAAATAGCCCAATTAAATTAATTGAAGTTTAGCCCTCGAAATCCCCAGTGGAGTCACCAGTTCTGTGGACCAGCCTCGTGGCGGGACTTTTTTTGGTGGGGGAGTCCACATCATCACCGGGCAATGTGATTAGGGGGGTTTAGAAAACAAACAAAAAAAGGAGTCGCCAC
>JAESVK010053040.1:0-35042 GCA_017140935.1 Hamamelis virginiana | reverse complement strand
GTAATCGAACTACGTGGACTTTGATCTTTGTCAAGCAATTGATAAGGTACGTAGGCAGTCAATAGGGCGCAAGTCCAATCTTAGGTTGACTTCTAGTCTCCTAAGACCATTAGGATTGTGTATATTTTCATACTATATATTATTATTATATATTATATATCATATTTTGTGATTGATTAGATAACTAGGATTGTTTTGAAAATATTTTGATAAAGCCCAAACTTAATTAGGAGACCTTTAATTAGGGCGATGTGGATGCCTACAAGGAGTTCCTTGGAACCTTCCCACTTCGTAACCTAGCCCCCGAATCCAACTTTGATTCGAAAGACCATGCTTTTCCAAAATATGGGGTCAACGTTTTATTGAAAAGAAAACTCTTTTTTGTGGTTTCCTTGTTCCCTAAAAATAATGTAGCGACTCCTAGTTTTTTACAAACTCTTATTCCTTTTTCAAAAAATTCTATCTTGAGTGGATAATAGAGAAGGATAAACGTGGATAATGGAGAAGGATAAATCGAGACGGATAAACATCATCCACATTCCACTCAAGATAAACATCACCCCCAAGAGTGAACAAGAGAGGCCTCCCGATCCAGGTTGGCTGGTTCACAGATTGGCGACTCCGCTGGGGATGTCGAGGGCTAAACTCCAATTAATTATTTTTGGACTTTTCAATTTCTTAATTAATAAAATCAATCACTTGCATTTGTATGACTATGTGACTTCAATTCCTGCATTGTGTGCGCATTGACTCTGCATGATTAGGACGTTGTATGCTATAGCCAACGATGAGCCTAGCCCTGGGCCTGATTTATTTGACTCTCGGGTTCCATGTATGCGAAAGCCACCACCCTTCTTGCCAAGTACCCTCGGGTATATCAAACGGACCAATCACGTACTGTTGGACCCACGCGGCATTCCTGATGTCACATGTGGTTAGGTATATCGATTGGACCGAGCGAGTAAGGGACAGTGATGGGAAGAGGATTTCTTGAGAGATAATCAGTGAGAATATTATTCTTTCCAAAAATGTGTTTGACAGTGAAGGTCCGTTGAGAAAACCAATTTGCCCACCTAAGGAGTTAAGGATGGGGAAGAATTTTTCTTTGGAATTTGAGCATATTGGGGAAAGATGACATGTCCATTTCAATAAGGAAATTGTGACCAATTAAATGGAACCGAAATTTTTCAATACCATATTTAACTGCCAAAATTTCTTTGAAAGTGGAATGGTAATGAGATTCAGCAGATGAGAAAGCACCACTTTTGTATCCGCAAATCTGTCTTTTGCCATTTATTTCTTCAAAGAGAGCAGAAGCCCAAAATTCATCAGAAGCATCAGTTTGGAGAATTCTTTTTCCTGTACCAGGGATCTGCAAAGGTGATAACTTTTGTCCAATGGCTTTCAATTCTTTAACTGCAGTAGTATGAGCCCGATTCCACTTAGGAGGATTTTTTTTTTCAAAAGTTGACAAAGACAGTTGCGAGAAGTGGAGACCTTGGGAATAAAGTCAGCAATGTTGTTTACAAGACCAATAAACTATTGAATCTGTTTTTTATGCTGAAAATGATCCGAAAATTCACATAATTTTGTTGCAATGTGAGGTTGGGGACGTACTTTCCATCAACAATCTGCATGCCCATAAATTCTATGGAAGATTGACCAATCAACATCTTACTTTCTGAAAGCATGATTCCTTGTGTTTTTACTATGTGATAAAATTCATTAAGAAGTTTACCATGAGATTCTTCATCTGGGGAAAAAAAGGAGAATATCATCGATATAGATCAATGCGTGGGACAGTAATGGTCTGAACAAAGAGATCATTGCTTTTTGAAAGTAAGAAGGAGCATTCTTTAGACCGAATAGCATAATTGTCCATTGATAATGATGATCAAGGATGCAAAAAACAGTTTTGAATCTTTCCTCAGGGTAGATTCCTAATTGCCAGAAACCTGCCTTAAGATCAAATTTAGAAAAGATCTTGGCATTGGAAAGATGATGAAAAAGGGAGAACTTGTTAGGCAAAGGAAACTTATCATCAGCGAGGAAATGGTTCAAATCTTATAATTAACAACTAATCCGAGCTTTCCACGAATCTGTTCTGAGTGCTTGTTGACATAAAAAGCTTCACTTGCCCATGGAGAAAAGGTTTCTTCAATGATTTCTTCAGAGAGAAGGGAAGAGAGTTCTTTTTTTGCAAGAGAAAGATGATTAGGATTCATTCCTTTATGAGAGGCTTTTGTAGGATTGACATCTTCAATTTTCTTGAAAGGAAGAGAAACAAAGTATGAAGGATTTTTCCATAAGGGATTTGGATTTTTAAGGAGAAACTCAGAATGAGTATCTGCACAACATTCTGAGAGTAATTTGGCTTTTATTGAATCAAACGTATCAAGAGAAAAGAGATGAGGAACTTGGGTCCATGTCAAAAAATGCTGTCTATAAGATAAGCTATGAAAAGACCATTTTAAACCAATGATTTTGTGCAAAATATCGAACCCAAAAAGAACATCTCTACCAGTAAGAGAAGAACCAAGGACTTGATGTCTAATTACCAGATTAGGGAATATCCTGTTAAGAATATGTTTATTGATCTTTATAATATTGAAAGTTTCACCATTAGCAGCTCTGAAAGTCTGGTGATGAGGTAGCCAGTATTGAGGAGGTAAGATATCAGGATTAATCTTTGTTACAGCAGCTCCAGTATCAAAGAGAGCAATAACAGGAATTGGTCTCGAGTAAGTATATAGTAGAATATGAATCTAAGCAACCGGAGTTGGATGGGAGACTAGAAAAATCATTGGTTGTGCAGTGTAAATCATATCAATCTCATCATCAGAATGAACAGGAGATGATTCATCTGTACTGTAACCAATAGCAAGGAGAGTCTCAGGAGTATAGTCATCAGTGAGAGAGAACAATGATTCAACATCAGAAAATTCATTAGAACCAGCATAAATTTGAGCTTGTTCTAACAATTTGGCTGCTTTTTCTTTCTGAGGACAATTCCGAACAAAAGGACCATGTTTCTTGCACAGATAACAATTTTTTGAAGTCTTGTTTCTGAATGGTTTTTTCTTCAAGAAACGCCTTTTCTTCTTTTGAGGGAAACCTTTCATTTTGGATTTAGAGAGGACTGAAGGAGAAGATTTGCTGGGAAAAGATTTTTTGAAGTGGTCCTTTTTCTTTGTAGAGAAAACACAACTTTTTATGGGCATTTGATTTTCAAGTCTTTGCGAGAACAATCATCACCAAGTTTACTGTGATTTTTTTCAATCTCAATAAGAAACTTTTTTTGATTGCAGAGTTTGTCAAGAGCAACGAGCATGTACTGGTAGAGTTCTCCAAGAGAGGCTTGTTGGAGAGTGATGCGTTGGATGCTTATAACCTTTTGAGTTTCATTTCCAAGAGGATCTGGAAGTGAATTCAAATAAGTATACTTGAGATTGATGTCATCCATGCCATTGAGAACATAAAACCATTTGGACATTTTGTTGAAATGTGTTTCCAGATCTTTTGTTTCAAAAGAACAACACTTCATGGCTAAAACTTCTTCATGAGCCTGGTCTTTGTAATGAGTAGCAGAACCCAAAAATTCAATATAGAGCAAGGCAAATAATTCTTTAAGATTAGGTTGTTGGGTAGTATTGCTTTGTCTGTATTCTCCAAGAGCTATCCACCAATCTC
The DNA here is from genome assembly GCA_017140935.1 of Hamamelis virginiana. Taxonomy (NCBI): domain Eukaryota; kingdom Viridiplantae; phylum Streptophyta; class Magnoliopsida; order Saxifragales; family Hamamelidaceae; genus Hamamelis; species Hamamelis virginiana. The sequence goes on along the minus strand of JAESVK010053040.1, from coordinate 31,352 downwards.
GTAATTGTCCAGAAAGACAGGCAATGAATTTGGAGATTACCACAACAATAGTGGAATTTGGAAGTTGAAGTTCAGCAGTGCACCATGAAAACATGTCAAAAAGACGATCTCTCCATTTTGATAGTGGAACATCATCAATGGTAAATAAGTGCTTCAAATCAAGAACAGTGGGAAAAGTTTATCTCATTCTTTGTGGAAGAATGACTGGAGGATAAAAAAATATAGTATGAGGTTGGTCTGGAGGTTGTGGTTCTAAGTCAAAAGTATCTTGGTCATTTTCTGCAAGAAAAATACTTTCAAGTCTAAGATTGTCATAATCAAGATCAGAGATTACTGGAAGTATTTCTGGAGCAACTGTTTTTAAGGGTTGGAGTGTAAGAGACCTGATAAATGAGGAAATTGGGTTGGGATGTTCAACAGGCATGGCTTCAGATAGAGGAGTGGAAGAAGCACCAACAATAGGATCTGGGGGCTCAATTGGAGTAGAAATAAGCTGTTCTGTGGCTTTAGAAAGATCTATTGTGGGAGAAAGGAGACTTGAAGTCTTAAAAGGATTATTAATTGGGTGGACTGAAACCAAAGGTTAGGGGAACTGTTGAGATGATAATGGAGTTGAGGTAAATGGATTTGTTGATGTAGAGGATATAATAGGGGTATAATAATAAACATGAGGGTTTTTGGATTGTAAGGCGTTTGTCTTAAGAAATTGGAGCTGGGCCTGAAGATGCATTTTTTCTTTTTCCTTTTGGCCAAGGAGAGGAAAAGCAATCTTGGAATCTTTAAAAGTATCAACAATATGGTCTAATTCTTTTTCAAGAGTCTGAATCCTACTTTTCAGATCAAGAATTAAAGAATCAGTTGCTGAAAGCTTAGTTGTCATAGTGGAGGCTAGCTTTTGTTGATTTGTTAAGATTTGTTGTATAGCATGATTTTGTGCTTTTGCATTTTTTACTTGCCAATTGAGAGCTGCTTCTGCTGTAGAGACTGTCTTTGGAGTTCCATCAGAATGAAAACCAGCAGGATTTTTTATTTTCCAGACATGTTTGGTATTTGCTTGTGGGTACTCAAAATTTTCCAAGGGAGGAAATTCATTTGAGTATGTAGAGGATGAAGGGTCAAACATGTAACATGGTTGCGGGGAAAGATTTGATGAAACAAGTGGAGATTTTGAGGATGAATTCCTTTTGAATAAAGGCAAAACTTTATGGTAATATGGATTTAGTGGAGGTTTGCAAGATGACGAATTTGGTTGAGGTGGAGGAAGAACAAGTGTTGTTTTACATCTAAGAGGTCTGGGAATTGGAGGCTTGCTTGATTGATCACCATAAATAACATAAAAATCAAACTTTCCAGAAGATTCACCAAGAAGATCAACAGAAGGGTCTCCTGCTTCATATCTAGCTTTAAGGAGCTGTTGATAAAATTTTTTCTTGTTGGGGTTGATTTCTTCAAATTGACTTTCAAACAAAAAATCATCACAGTTGCAAGTATCCCACCAAATATGACTAGAAGAAGTTTTTCCTTCATAAATTGGATGTCTTTCAGTACCAAACTGAATGATTTGTGGAGAAGCTGTATTAGCATAAGAGACTGCTTGAACCATATTCGAAGAAGTAGGAAACACAAACATGATCTGTACTTGTGGATGTGGAAACCTTGTTTCAATAAGACCATTTTCTTTTCTAATATACATGGGAGTAGAAGATTGCTCAGCTACACTGCTTGATGAAGAGTTTTATACTCAGTTAACCAACTTTCTGGGATGAGAGAAGCTAGCTGGTCTCTTGTGAGTTGTCTGGGGACAAATGAACAGGTAGCAATAAGACTTGGATCAACTTGTATATGTAGGGCTTCATCAGTCTGGGAAATATCAGGAACATCAAGATTAGAAGCATGGTTTTGGAGCCTGTAGGCCAGTTGATAATGAACAGTGGCTGCAAAAGTATCAGAAACTTGAACTGCACTAGTAATCTGAATATGAACTTTTAGAGCATCTGTGAGATGAGGATCTCGAAGAGGCATGTTGAAATTTGGAAAGAGAGTGACAAAGCTGTGCCAACATTTAGAATTGAAGATTGAAGGCCATATGGTCTTCTGGGGATTGGATTTGTTGTAGTATTGTTGGGAGCATAACTTAATCTGTTTTCTCTCCCTTTTCCCCAGCAATGGATACAAAGAGAAATCACAAAATTATATAAACATTCTGGTTTCAAGATAAAATGCAGAAATACAGTAAACAAGTTCTCTTTTGCTGCATCCAAGCTTGTTCTTCTTGCAACCCAATGGAAGAACAAGGGAAGGATGGCCATTGAAAGGAATCACACCTCTTTAAGACTCTTAACATTTACTTGAGCTCCATGAGTAATTAGATACAGAGCAACTTGGAACCATGAGAAATTATAATATATTTATGAGAAATCAACTGTTGGATCACTGTGACTTTTTGCAACCATAACACACATTAGTATAATATCTAATCTAATTGTTGGTTTTCCAAAACATACATGTATCTCACACTATCGAATAGTTTCATGATTACAACTTATATAAGCATATGCTGACTAGATAAAGACTATATATATATATACACACACAGAGAGTCATGCTGTTATAAGGTGCACCTTACACAAATTTACATAAGGTGACCTGTGTAGTGCTTATTATAGATCAAAGTTTGAAAAATTGACCATTAGATTAGATGAACTGCTTACGAATTTCATGTTCACCAAAAATCACATTGATCCAAGGGTCGGTTTCTTAAAAATGTCACAGTGAAAAATTATAACTTTTTATACTTTAAAACGCCACTAGCTTTTCCCAATTGATATTTTCAGCAACCAGAAACCAAGAGCTGAATTACTGTGATTTTTTAGGAACATGAAATTCATAGGCAGCTCATCTAATCCAACGGTTGTTTTTTCAAACTTTGATCTACAATGGGCTCTACACAAATCACCTTATGATAGCATAATGTAGACATCCCATTTTGACCATGAGAAAGGTCATGAATGTTTGCCTGTGTTTTGAGGAGGAATAGGGTGTTAAAACCCTAAGTTGCCAATTTTACCCTTGTGGGCAGTTAGATAGAGGTCATTATCGCATGTAGGTTTTTAGCCGGATTGAGTCGGTTCTTTTTGCATTAGGTTTTTAGAGAGTCCATAGATGTCTCTGTCAAGTTTAATTCATTCCGAGTAAGGCTCGATAGGTAATTAGGCCTTTTGTGACCTAAAGGGCAGAATTGTCCTTTTGATCACAAAAGTTCTTAAAAGATGTCAAATTGGTTTCAGATTGTCCCAAAGTTTTGGCATAGGTAATTAGGGTGTGTTTGACAGCTAAGTTGGTCAGTGGCAAGGTCTGTAGAGCTTTCTGGCTCGTAATTGGTTCTTAAGGGTCATAGGGCCCTTTTAAGCTTAGATTAGGGTTTCGATCAGGAATAGCCGAGATTCGATCTTTTTGTCAAACTGAAGCCTTCACAAGCTTCAAAACACTTTATTAAAATGTTTTAAAACTTGTTTTGAGAAGAAGAAATGATTTCGAGATCAAATGATCAGCAAATTCATAAACCCTAATTTGGGCCCGACAGGGCCAAAATAGCTGATCGGGTGATTTTTCCTTAAACCTTTGACTTTGGTCAAAGAATTTTCACTTCAAACTTCTTAAAACATGGAGAATCGAATCATGTTCATTTTGGTTCTTGAATCGTCAAATTTGGACTTAAAACGGGCCTGAAAAGCCAAAAAAAACCGAAACCGAGTCGAAATGGGCTGCAATAGGTCCACATAGGACAAAAATGGGCTGATGGCTCGATGACCATCCACCCTAGGGACGGCCAACCGTCCTAGGGTGGACTGCCAACCAAGCCAAGTCTCCAGATTTGCCCAAATTTGATCCTTTGAGTATTTTGTGTACTTGGGACTCTCTCACGGCCAAGTTAGGTCAGTTTGGATCACTATGCACGACTGAGTTAGGTCATAGTCTACTCTAAGTCCTTCTCGCTCTGCGGGCTTGGGCTTCATTCTCATTTCCCCTATTTCTCTTAGTTGTCCTAATTTGTGACGCATCTTATGGAAGTGATGAAACTGCTGACTGAGTTACAACTTGAGAATCATAAACGAGACTTCGAACATTGTCCCTTGTAGCCTGTACTTTTGAGCCCAAGTCTTGTTTAAGCCAAGCCCGATATCCTTCACCAAGCCTAAAAGGCCCATTGCGATCCCCTACTTGAATCAAAGATAAGCCTGAAGCCCATTTCTTCATAGCCCAAGATACCAAAGAAGGAGTAGCCACCTCTACCCCATGAACATGCCCTTTGATAGGGAGGTTCGTTTGAGCACGGCCCATTTGCCGAAGCACGCGAAAAGTCCAATAGAACGATGTATGTTTTAAGCCTATGAGCTTCAGCTGACAGCACCCAGAAGTGTGAAATACATATTCCTCACCGCAGTCCCAAATAGCCATATGCCACTGAATATCTCTCTAAGATAGAGAAGTGAAGAAGATGATCATATCCCGAATCGAGCATCCCTCAAGAGACATAAGCCTTCGTGAACAGTAATTGTGAGGTAGGTGCTTAGGCCCATCAAGAAGAGTGATCAGCTTGAGCCTCTCAACTAGCCACATCTGAAGAAGAATGGGGCTACCCCCAATGCAAGAAGCAGAGTTTGAATGAAAGTGGTCAAGACCATTCAGAGTTTCAGCTAGTACCAGTGGGATGATGTTATGAGATTTCGACAGTGGAAGAATGAGTTCGCATGTCTCAATGGGAACGGAGATAGTCCCGTTTGAAACAATAAAGCAACCCAATATGCATAAGGCGGGTGCGTACTAGGTAGGCTTATGAAGAGCTAGTGATTTCCCCCCTTCCCTCAAGAAATACGAAGCAAGCTTGAGGAGATCAATGGAGTTTTTATAAATAAATGTAGAAGCTTCCCTAAGTGAAAGTTCAAAGAGATAAGAAAAAGTTTGGAAATAACCTCGACAAATGGTGGGAAAGATAAAAGGACCCTTAGCAAAGACATTCATCAAAGCACAAAATTCTTCAAATAAAGGACATACCTCTTCTTAGTTGAAGCGAAATACATGAAGCTCGGAGTCCCAGAAGTGAATCACAGAATTGAGAAGCTTATCTTCAAACTTTACATGGCAGAGAAAGAACCATGAAGTTAAGCCGAATCGATCAAACACCTTCTTGTCTTCTACTCGCATTCTCGCTATGAATAGGTTGAGAATCAACTTGAGAACTTCCATTGTGTTTAGTGTGATGAAAGTGAGCATAGAAGTGTGTTTTTATAGCTTTTTGGCAAGGAAATCGAGTCAGAAGCGAAGTAGGACACCTGAAAATCGAGTTTCAGTCAAATTAGGAGTTTGAGATCGATGACCATCCCACCAGGGACGGCCAACCGTCCATGAGGGGATGGTCATCCTTCCCCAACTCCAAATTTTGCCTAAATTTCGACTTTTCTTGATTTTTTTTTTATGCCTGGTTTGACTTTTCGCTCAATTTTCATCAGTTTTGACCTATTTTCGGGTTAGAATTGAACCAAAAAGGCAATTGAAACATATTTATATTCTCATTAGGATATAATTACACATCGTTCAGGGTTTTTAGTGCATACATTAGAGAAAGGGTACATAGAAAATCCTAAGTGGGCCTCATTTAGGCCCAATAGGGCAAGATCATCTTCGCCGTGATGATTTCCTTGTTCCTCGCGAGCCCGATGCTTCATGATCATGTCTTAATCTTTGGCGCTCCTGTGAAGGTTGGTTTGAAGCCTGCAAACCCAAAGAAAGGTTAGGATTAGTAAGGAAAGAGATTGTTGAAGAGAGAAAAGTGAAATAAAGTTACCTGTGCTGCTATGCTTGCATTGTGTGCATCGAGACTCATCCTTTGAATTTCTCTGGTCAATGCCGCAGTATACTCCAAGCATTCCTCAGTGTACGCCGCAGGTACCTGTAGATGATAGAAGATTCAAAGATTAGGTAAGATAGAGCAAAGTGTGACAAAAGTCAGAGTTGTAAAGATTACCGAAGTATAATAAGTATCCAAGTGAGGATATTCGTTGTACGACATACGAGAAATGGGTCTTTGGACAAAGTTGCCATGATCGATGACTTGCACCTGCCAAGGAAGAGTTGGAAAAGGAGGGATAGAGGAGGAGGCCTCATCATGACCTTGAGCTGCAGTGGCTGTGCTACTAGAGGCATGTCCACGGGATTGACGACCCTACAGAAAGAAAAAATGTGAGAAATACTTTGCTAGAAAATGAATGAAACATCCTGAAAAAGCTTAGTACCTCAGTGGGAAGGAACCCCGATGCCAAATGACGCATCAGATATTGTTGGCAGAATGCGCGGTAATCCTCGTGCTGATTGTAAAAACATTATGCTATCTCACTAGTCAAAGCATCCGCTAAATCATGGTCCGTTAGACTGTTGGCATGCTTCATGGATAGAGGAGGTGAGGCACACGAGCAACTGAATAGGATCCGAAAACCTGAGCACGCACCCTCTCTCTAAGGTACCAATATCTGCCAGAAGGCCCCTCAAGCAGAATCCTCTTATGCGACATCTCCATCATGGGACCAAGCCGAATATATATAGGACCAGGACCCTTCCAATGGCGCCAAGGGTTCCATTTAACTTGAGAACAGAGCATGTTATAGAGGGTTTGAGCATTATAGGAAGGTGGTAGAAACAAAGATAGTTACCTTGTTGGAACGCAGCCCCGCAAGGAAGGAGCGACTATAGGCATAATCATGCCTATGAGCGCCAGCATTATCTCGCTGATTTAGAGCATATCGAGTAAGGATTAGCCCAGTCAAGTCATTTGTAACAAGTGTGGGGCGATTCAAGCCTAGGTACTCATAAGCCCATAGCTGTGGAATAGGTGTATTGTTAGAAGTAAGAAAAAGGAAAATTTGAAATATTAGAAGCAAGTGTGTATACCTCCCAAACAAATCAATTGCCTCCAAAGTCGGAGCAGATTCCTCGAGACCGACAACTCATAGTCCTATACATCGTGGCCAAAGCAGTACCACCCCAGTCATACTGAGAGATAGTATCAATGTTCTCTAAGCTTGCAAGGAAGCCTAGAGGAGCCAAATCAGCAGTACCAGCAAAGAGAGTACAAGATAGCAAGTATAAGAGGAAAGCCCGTACAATCTGATTAGGATCATTCCCCCCTCTTCAGACAATTTACTGAATGTAGTATAGAGAGTATTTCGGCAAACTGATTTCTTTTTAATCTCAATATCAACTGCCCCAAAATAAGTATCCAAGTAACCCGAGTTTTTGCTCGCATCCTCATAGAAATCCAAAGAACGACCTCCAATGGAAATTCCTGTGATCATTGAGCAGGGTTATAATCATCTCCCTAAACTCAGAATGAAATGTGTTGGTGGTGTCCCACCATAGCTCAGATAAGGCCATGAGGGCCTGTCTATCCATGGATTCAATCCAAAGGGAATCAATGAAGTCCCGAAGCCTATTCCCCTAATTATTGCTTTAGCCTGAGGTTGGGTAGTATCCATTCTAGCCCACCATGTAACTATGCCTTGCAAAGAAGACCGAGTCCTGATGTCAAAGTCTGGCTGTAAAGATAGAGATTAATGGATTAGAAATGTGTAAGACGAGTTATGCTAACTTTTTAATTCAAAAATCACAAAAATTAATCCACAAAATGACACATTCATACTTTGATTGTGTATTACTATTTTCAAAAAATATTACCATGATTTGTCTTAAGGATTAATTTTTGTGCTTATGATTTTATCTTATTAGCATAATTCATTCTATGTGACCCTTTTTCATGAAAATTGAATTGAAATGAAAGTCTTAAGAGAATAAATTTTTGAATGAAAAACCTTGAATTAGGTACTTAGCATGAATAAAATTTGAAATAAAACATTTAAAAGTCATAGAAATGGCATTTAAGTGAATAGTGATTTAAGTAAAAAATGAGCTAAGTCCTAAATTCATGAAAATTTTGACTGTGTGCACACTTGAAATGTTTTTGAAAACTTGTCATAGCATGAGAAAATCAAATTGGAAACATTGGAAAAAGCATGACATGAATTGAAAGTTGCCTCCTTTTGGGCATTTTATCAAACACTTAGTGTGCATATTTTTGAAATAAGCTTTGAAAACTTGTCATAATGATTTCAAAATAGTCAAATGATGTTTAAAAATATATTTGATGCATGACATAAGGAATTTGAATTGAAAAATCAAAAGTTTAGTCTCTTGGAAATTTTATCAAACACTTGGTGGGCAACATTTCAAGCTTGCAAAGCTAGTGAAATGGGGCTCCCAAGCATTGCCAAATACAAATTTCATGAATAAGAATCATCAAACAACATCCAATAATCAATATTGAAGCATCTAGACATAAAGGATTCAAGAAAAATGCATGGAAAGTGTGCTTACCTCTTAAGGCATGGACTGTCAAACGAGAATGCACAATCCATCCAAGTGGGGCATGAACCATCTAGATTCACATATACATATTCGATAAGAACCATTGTATAACAAACATAATTGCAATAACATAAAACAATCATATTAATGTATAAAATCATTTAAAACCAAATTGCACTAAGGCAATATTCTCAAAGTTATACAATCACCATGACTATATACAAAACTCAAATCCAAACCTTACAAATATGAAAGAATGGAGAGAAGCTTCATCTATACCCAAGAAGGAAGCTTAGCCGCTCATAGCTGGGGTAGAATCGCCGGAGTTCTTCATCTCTTCCATGGACAAGCCAAAAATCCCAAGAGAGAAGAGAGAGAATGGAGAGAGAAGAGAGAGGGAGGTTAGTGCCAAGTCTACTTAACCTAATCAACTTGGAAAAGAACACTTATATACTATACAGCAATCCTACAGAAATAGAACTCTCCAAAAATAGCTTAAAAAGCAGCTAAAAATTGTGGGCACGACTGTCGAGGCAGCTCTTATCGATAGGCAAGGGATAACCTATCGATAGGGGTGTAAAATGGGTATGCAAAGCTACTGTCTATCGATAGGTGGGTGTTCCTGTCTATCGATAGGCACCCCTATCGATAGGTGATCAATAGAAAGTCTATTGATGACTTTCATTTTTCATTTCTTGCTTCCTTTTTGTTTCCAAAAGCTGCCCATGAGCTTCCTTGCACCATTTTGAGTGTTTTCCCTTCCCAATGACTCCACTTGTAACTTCATCCGATGACAAACACGGAAAATCAACCTCGAGTATGCTCAAATTGCCACTTTTATGAAGAATTCCTACAAAACAAGGTAAAAACATTAAGTTCATGATTTATGTCTATCAAATAACAAAGTTCAGGTAAAATGCATCGATAATTAGTCAAAACGACTCATTAAATGCATTGATTGCAGAGCAATCACACCCTCCAACTTAAACTTTGCTAGTCCCTAGCAAACCACTGAATCTAAAACACTACTAAAATAAAGAAAAACTAACTACCATAAATAAATAACTAAAACAAAAGATAAAAATGCCACTTTCGCAGGGAAACACGATTGCATTTAGCGTATGCAACAAGCCTTTAAACCCCTAGGTTCCCCCTAGTGGATGAGTTATAGTCTCCTGAGGGTTTGCAGAAATGACACCCATAAACATGCGAATTTCAGTCCATTCCCCTATATTCACAAAGATCAAGAAAAACATATTTCAACATAATGGGCATGCTAAGCAATCTAACTACTCATAAATCATGCACTGCATTGAACTAGCACCATATAAGCGAAATCCTTGTGTAATGAAGTGGAATCACGCAATCATATTCCGAACCATCAAATGATCAAGCTTAAAAGAATGAGAATGATAAATAGGAGAATGAAGAGAATGACAACTGAGAAATAAGATACAAAAGATAAGAAAACAAAGAAAAATCACTATAGAAGAGAAGTTCAGAAAGAATTGTGAATGAGAATGAAACTAACACACATATGCATAAAAGATGGTAAAGTTGCAACAAAATAAAACATAAGCATTTCATGGAATCAAATAGGACTTTATGTGCTCAATAATGCCTTTTGGTTCAAGGATGGAAAACAAAAACATGTGATGGTTTAGAACGTAGTTGAGGTTCTCTACCCAACCATCACAACACAAATCCTAAATTAAAACAAGACAAGACACATAAAAACTACTCAAAACTACACAACCGACTCAAAACGGACAACCCAAACCCCCAAGACTAAAAACAATGTACCATGCTCTTTAGCAGAATCACTTAGTTCAAAGAAGAATGGAATATATAGAATTGAGCTTTATATTTTCAGCTTTGAAAGGGGTGATACACAAGCAAACTTTTTATTTTATTTTATTTCTTCTTTCTTTCTTTCTTTTCATTTTTTTTTTCAAAGATGCAATATTTAACCCTTTGATCATCCATATCACAAATTCCAACTCCTTTACAAAAAGAAACTGCTCAATACTGAGACATGACACACAAAACACCAAAACACAAAAACACAAAAACAAGACTCAAAGACTCAAAAAAGACTCTCCAACCAAGAATTGATTCACCTAACCTCTACCCTTAGGCCCCCTAAGCTGGCCAAGAAAAGGAAACTCGAAGACTCGAATTAGGTATTAGTGGCAATATAAATATGAAAGAATTTAAGCTCAAATAAACAAAAATGGCCTATGATCCTTTTCCATGACTCACAGATGTTTAAATAATGCGCAACAAAAACTATCCATCATGCAAATGCTAAACTAACATAAAAAATGGATGCAGAATGAATAGATAAGAAAGAAAAAGAAGATAAAGACATAATTATTATATGGAGACAAAAGGTGAAGAATGAGATAAGAATAGACAAATTTAAGCAAGGCACTCTTTGGGTAAGAAAATATCATGAATGATTCGTACATGTGCAATTCGGAAATTCACCTACACATATGCATAAGCTCAAAACAAACCATAACTCAGAGATCTATAGACATATAAAAGCATACACATATTGAAACAAGTTCAAAAATCACTAAGTGCTTAAGGGAATGACTGAAATTTTCCAAAAAATTATTTATTCCTCCCCCCAACTTAAATCATGCATTGTCCTCAATGTATGTAAATCACAATAAAGCATAACAGACAAAATGCAAAAGATAAAGGAATGAATCAACTCATATCATACCACCGAAAACAAACCTGTTCCTTCTCCTTTGGTCTCCTCCCAAAAATTAGTTTATGTTTAACGATTTTAGCCGGCAAAACTTGCAATCCAAATAACAGAAACTGATTGAAGAAAGTGGATCGAGGAATAGGAATCATTAGGGAAAATGACTTACCTTTAAGCTTCCAAGGTAGGGTGCCTAGGAATGGTGTGGACTCACAAACTTTATCAAACTCTAAAAAATAACAAGCCATAATATCACACGGAGGAAGGAAAGCATCAAAAGGATCTAATGGTGGAATATAAGGCAATGCCTCCTCAATCTCGTTCCCTAGCTCTCCAACAAAAAAACACTCCTCAAAGTGATAAGGGTGTGGAGAAGCATGGTACACTTGAAGCTTAGCTTTCAAGTTACTAAAGGAGACTTCCATGATACCCTCCCTACAAAATAAGACCGCATTCACAGTCACTAGAAAAGGTCTTCCTAATATCACAGGGATTTGTGCCTTAGAACTATGCACAGGTTCCATGTCAAGAACGATAAAATCAACAGGGAATACAAATGACTCTACCTTGACAAGAACATCTCTCAAAATCCCCCTAGGTACTTTGGTCGACCTATCTGCGAACTGAAGCACAGTAGGGCTAGGTTGAAGCTCTCCTAGTTGCATCTTCTCATACACAGAGTATGGAAAGATGTTCACACTCGCCCCAAAATCACTAAGGCCCTATCTATGAAATGACTTCCTGAAAAGCATGGAATAGTAGGCGTACCAGGGTCCTTACGTTTAAGGGGAAGGTGATGTTGCACTACCGCACTAGCCACTTCAGAGAGGACTGTAGACTTAGCCAAATATGAGCGCTCCTTGCCCTGTTGAGTGCACAAGTCCTTTAGGAATTTGGCATAGGACGGGATTTTCTTAATCGCTTCTAAGAGTGGTAAATTGATATGCACGTATTTGAACACCTCTAAAATCTCACTCAAAGATGCTCCCTTTTTCTTCCCTTTAATAGGCGCAACCAACGCCGAAAGGAATGGAGCCTTAGGCACATAGGATGCCACAAGATTATCATAATTAGAGGGGAAGTTATCCCTCGTAGGCTCACGAATCTCTTTCTTCCTTTTCTCATGCTTAAGCTCCGCTGACTCACTAGGTTCTACCACCTCAGGGACTCTAGACTCAACCCTCACTTCACTTTCACTAGAATCCTCCCCAACCTAATTGTCAACTACCCTACCACTCCTCAAAGTGGTAATAGCATTCACATCATCAAAAAATTGAGAGTCTTGTAAGGAAGAACTCTCAGCCACGTGCACTCCCTTAGGGTTATTCACGGGTTGACTAGGAAGCCTACCCCCATCTCGACGACTAAGAGAAGCCGCGATTTGCCCCACTTGCTGCTCTAACTTAGCAATAAATTGAGAATGAGAATGAGAATGAGAATGAAGGAGTTGACGATCCGCCTCGATATTCTTTAAAGCATTGAGAACTGTGGTCTCAAAGTCAGAACTCCTTTGGGTTTGCTATGGTTGGGGTGGAGGGACATTTTGGTTTTGGTACTAAGGTTGGGTGAACTGATTGCCTGACCCTTAAAATGGTTGAGACCACCGCAAGTTAAGGTGACTCTTCCATCCCGGATTGAAAGTATTCGAGTACGGGTCATTCTTAGGGTTAGAAAACCCTTGGCTGCATTGACTTACTCTTGCACAAACTCAGGATACTGATTAGCCATGGGACAAGAGAAAGTGTTATGACTCAAATCTACACAAATTCCACAGACATCACTGACAGGGCAAGGAGGTTTCCTAGATGACTGACCTTGAGCGGCAAGCAATTGATTCAATTTCTTGGACAACGCCGCCACTTGTTAGTTCATAATAGTAGTACTCTCAACCTCGTAGACACCCCCTTCTTAGGCAAATTAGAGGATGTATATGTACCTCTATCGTTTTCACTCATTGATGCCATGTGTAAAGAATCCTCACTGAGAATCTCATATATCTCCCGGGCCTCATCAACACTCTTCCTAAGAATGGCACCCCCACTCGCAGAATTGACTAGACTCTTATCATTCCTACACAACCCCTAAAAGAAGGATTGGACAATTTTCCAGTTAGGGATGTCATGGTGGGGACACATCCTAAGAAGCTCCTTCATCCGCTCCCAAGCCTCATGAAAAGGTTCCCCCTCTTTATGGACAAAATGAGTAATGGCATATAGCATTTGAGCGGTGCGACCTATGGAGTAGAACCTAGTTAGGAAGAGTTTTTGAAGCTCCTCCCATGTAGTGACAGGCTTGGGGGTCCTAAGAGTGTTTATCAAAGTTTTTGCCTTATCCCGCAGAGAATGTGAGAACAATAAGAGTTTCAAAGCGTCAGCAGTGAGACCTTGAATCCTTACCGTAGAACAGAGTAGCATGCCGAATCTCATACTGGACATTATCTATATTGGGAATCTGAATACACGAAGGTGGAGTAAAAGCACCAGGCAAAAAAAGGTATCTAAGAGGCCTAGGTACATGTTGAGCTTGTGGTGGAGCCGCAGTGTTATTGAACATATCCCTCATCCCAGACACAGACTCTGACTCGATGTTGTTACGAAGAAAAGCCCTAAAAAATCTCAAAGTACTTTCTAGCTCAAGGTCAAAAGGTCTTAAGTCAAGAGACAAGGAACGTCGACCGTGCATATGAAGCACTCCCTCCAACTAGATGATATGCAATGCAAAACAAAAATAAAAAGAAAAAGAAACGAAAAGAAGAAACTAAGGTAAGAAAATACTCCCCTCGATCCCGGTTTCTAGTCTTTATACGGTCCTATCCAAAACTTTAGCACCTGGGCAATTAATTTTTTTTTTCTTTTTAGCAATTGAACTTGTGGTCTTAGCGTGCAAAAATCCCGATTAGAAACTTGCAAAACACACAACCTTGAAAGAAGAAGTAAAGAAAAGTAGCAAAAGAAAATAAAATCCTAAAAAGATAAAAGAAAATAAAAGAAAATCCTAAAACTACAACTAAAACTAAATTCATAAAAATTCCTATGACCCGGCTAAAGTCCCCGGCAACGACGCCAAAATTTGATCGGCCCAAACAAGATAGGTTATTTCCTTATTCGTGATCAATATTTAAATTTATAAAAGTACTCGTGCTAGTAACCTCAATTCGTTGAAAAAGTGATTTTCGCACGGGTGTCGATCCACAGGGACTAAAAGCTAAGTTATGAAGAATTAAAGTGAGATGAATTTTAGTTAAGGAACAATCTTTGATTTTGAAGAGTGGTTGTTGTTTAAACTACTGAATATGAAATAAATGATAAAAAGCCTTGGGTTTCGAATCCACTTAACACGCGTCAATCGCATTCATAAGTTTGATTAGGGTTCATGCATATCCATGGTAATAATGATTTAAACTACAAGAATAAATCATTAATAATAATCATGCATATATGAATCAAGCAGGGATCATTCCTTTAAGGCATGGACTGTCAAACGAGAATGCACAATCCATCCAAGTGGGGCATGAACCATCTAGATTCACATATACATATTCGATAAGAACCATTGTATAACAAACATAATTGCAATCACAGAAAACAATCATATTAATGTATAAAATCATTTAAAACCAAATTGCACTAAGGCAAAATTCTCAAAGTTATACAATCACCATGAATATATACAAAACTCAAATCCAAACCTTACAAATATGAAAGAATGGATAGAAGCTTCATCTATACCCAAGAAGGAATCTTAGCCGCTCATAGCTGGGGTAGAATCGCAGGAGTTCTTCATCCCTTCCATGGAGAAGCCAAAAATCCCAAGAGAGAAGAGAGAGAATGGAGAGAGAAGAGAGAGGGAGGCTAGTGCCAAGTCTAGCTGACCTAATCAACTCAGAAAAGAACACTTATATACTATACAGCAATCCTACAGAAATAAAACTCTCCAAAAATAGCTTAAAAAGCAGCTAAAAATTACAGGCATGACTCTCGAGGCAGCTCCTATTGATAGGCAAGGGACAGCCTATCGATAGGCAAGGGACAGCCTATCGATAGGGGTGTAAAATGGGTATACAAAGCTACCGTCTATCGATAGGTGGGTGTTCCTGTCTATCGATAGGCACCCCCTATCGATAGGTGATCCATAGAAAGTCTATCGATGACTTTCATTTTTCATTTCTTGCTTCCTTTTTGCTTCCAAAAGCTTCCCATGAGCTTCCTTGCACCCTTTTGAGTGTTTTCCCTTCCCAATGACTCCACTTGAAATTTCATCCGATGACAAATACAGAAAATCAACCTCGAGTATGCTCAAATTGCCACTTTTATGAAGAATTCCTACAAAACAAGGTAAAAACATTAAGTTCATGGTTTATGTATATCAAATAACAAAGTTTAGGTAAAATCCATAGATAATTAGTCAAAACGACTCATTAAATGCATTGATTATAGAGCAATCAGGGTGTAAGGAGAAAATGGTGCTAGATCACAGTCCGTATGGAAATATGCAAGTGGGTCAGATCATGAAAGGCATGAGTTTCTTTCCAGGAATGGGTTAGGTCGTCGTCATCAAGGCACACCTAGTCCTATTAAGTACACTTCGGCGATTCATCTTTTTGGATTGGGCTATTAGAGCACCGAAATAGACAGAAAAGAGATGGCACAGAAAAGAAGGGAAAGACAACTAGCCAAAGAAGAAGGACGAGTCCCTAATCTTGTTCTAAAACCTTACCGACCCACTCTGAATGGGGCTTTTGTCAAAGAAGGGGATGATTTTCCTTACTGCATTTTCCCGGAGCCTATCTACCTTAAAGATCAAAAAGTTAGGGTTCCTGGATTTGAAATCTTCTTCAACACTCTACTGCCTATGTCTCCAACCACCATCATGGCCGAAGAGCATGCAGAGTTTGATTGGGCCGACCATATCGATGAAGTCGCCATAGGGGCTATGTTCAAAGAAATTACCTGCATCGAAGAGCATGTTCATGAACCAAATCATATCTACCTCATTGAAGATGCCACCAGTCCTTTGACCAATTGGAGCCTTGAGTATGAGCCTCGAGTTGAAGACTCAATTGTGGAATAATCACTCCCATCAGATGATAGCTTGTAGGATTTATGTGCTTTCTTTCCATAGGATTAGAATAGGTTTTATATTGTTTTCTTTTTCAATAAAATCATCCATCTTCTTTTGCGAGGTAAATGATACCTTAGCTTGTGTTACATTTTTTCTTCGTGATTAATAAAACATTTTTTTTCTTCATTCTTTTCATTCACAGCTTGTTTCTTCTTTCTTCTATGGACATATATGGTGTGAATATAGATCCTAGAAAGGATGTTCCCCCTGAGTTTGAACAACGAAGGGAAATAGAACATGCTTGACCTAATGTAGATGAATTAATATTAATCAATTTAGGTTCCGATGTGTCACCTAAGATGATTAAAATTGGAGCAACTTTGTCACCACTAGAGCAAGAAAAATTGGTATGTTTATTGAGAGAGAATATAGAGGTTTTTGCATGGTCGTACAAGGATATTCCAGGGATTGACACCGACATAGCACAACACTTCATCCCCACTAACCCTGGATTTAAGCCGGTTAAACAGAAGTTGAGGAGAATGAAGCTGGAGTGGGCACTGAAAATCAAGGATGAGGTAGTAAAACAGATGAATGCTGGATTTCTTCAAGTAGTAGAGTACCCCGAGTGGTTAGCTAATATTGTACCAGAAGCTAAGAAAGATGGGAAGGTTAGAATGTGTGTAGACTTCCGGGACTTGAACAAGGCATGCCCTAAAGATGATTTTCTGTTACCACACATAGATATCTTGGTAGATAGTACCGCCGGTCATGCTCTGTTATCCTTTATGGACGGGTTCTCAGGTTATAATTAGATAAAGATGGCCCCTCGAGATATGGAGAAAACCTCCTTCATCACTCAGTGGGGGACCTTCTGTTATCGGGTTATGCCCTTTGGCCTAAAGAATGCCGGTTCTACCTATCAAAGAATGGCAACCACCTTATTACATGACATGATTCATAAAGAAGTCGAGGTGTATATAGATGATATGATCGTTAAGTCAGTAGATCGAGAAGGTCATTTTAAGGCTTTAGGAAAGTTTTTTCAGAGGATTAAGCAGTATAAGTTCAGACTGAATCACCAAAAGTGTAATTTTGGAGTAACCGCCGGGAAGTTGTTGGGGTTTATGATCACACAAAAAGGAATAGAGGTCGACCAGGGAAAGACTAAGCCATCACGAAGATGCAACCGCCAAAGACTAAGAAAGAGATTCGAGGTTTCTTAGGAAAGGTTCAGTTTATCAGTCGATTCGTAGCACAGCTGACCATGATTTGTGAGCCCATCTTCAAGCTTCTTAAGAAATACGTGCCCCCAAAATGGAATGACGCATGCCAAGAAGCCTTTGAAACCATCAAAAGATATTTAATTAACCCACCGATATTAGTTTCCCCACGACAAGGTGAGCCTTTGCTACTTTATTTAGCACTCACCGAAACTGCGATGAGGGCTATGTTGGCTCAATATCTACCAGAATCTCGAAAAGAGAATGTGGTGTACTATTTAAGTTAGAAGATGACCGACTATTAGGTTAAGTACGACGCATTAGAAAAGACATGCGTGGCATTGGTGTGGGTTACCCAAAAGCTTCGCCATTACATGCTGTCTTTTCAAGTGCAACTCATTAGTCGCATAGATCCCCTGAAATACTTGTTGGAGAAGCCATTATTATCTTATAGGACTACCCGATGGTTGTTATTACTATCAGAGTTCGACATTCAATATGTGGTGCAAAAGTCAGTGAAAGGAAAAGAAGTGGCAGGGTTTTTAGTAGAACATCCGTCGTCAGTAGAAAAAGAGTCAGAACATCATTTCCCCAACGAAGAGATTTTAGAAGTGAGTAAGGAACCTTGGAAAGCCTTTTTCGATGGAGCTCATAATAAGAGGGGATGTGGAATAGACGCGTTGTTGGTCACACAGGAGGATAATTTGATACCATTATCTGTCAAGTAATCTTTCGATGCTACTAATAATATAGCCGAATATGAAGGTTATATCCTGGCACTGGAAGCCACTTTGGAATTAGGTGTGAGAGAATTGGAAGTATATGGAGATTCAGCTTTGATCACATGTCGGACTAGAGGAGAATGAAAAACTCGGGGTAAGAAGTACCATGAATACTTCGAGACTTTGGGGAAAGAAGTCCATCGAATTGACTTCTTTTACCTGTCTAGGTTAAAGAATAAGTTTGCGGATGCCTTAGCCATTCTGGCATCCATGGTAGATATCCCTAAAGATGAAAGTGTAACTCTTCTCATCATCGAGTCACGAGAAGAGCCGGTTTATTGTTGTGCTATACAAGAAGGGGAGCCGAATGATAGAAAGCCATGGTATTATGACATCCAACAGTTTATAGAAAAAGAAGAGTACTCAAAAGAAGCATCGTCCATAGACAGGAAGACCATAAGGAGGTTAGCCAGCCAGTACATCCTGTGTGGGGGTAAGTTATATAGAAGATCATACGATGAGATACATCTGATGTGTGTCAGTGAACAAGAAGCAGAAAAGATAGTGTTAGAAGTGCATGAAGGGGCTGGGGCTCCACATATGAATGTGTGGACCAGCCTTTTGACAGGCTTTGAGGATCCACATCATCACCTGTGCGATGATCTGATTAGGGATTTTTAGAAAACAAACAAAACAAAGGAGTCGTCACCTTATTTTTAAGGAATAAGGAAACCATAAAAATGTTTTATTTAAATCAAAAACAAAACCAACTCCATTTTTCAATGAAAAGACAGTCTACAAACCAAAGATGGGTCCGGGGGCTAGGTTACGACGTGGGAAGGTTCCAAGCTTTCACTTGTAGGCACCCACCTCGCCCTAATTAAAGGACCTATAATTTATTTGGTCTATTTAAATTTATTTTTGCAAACAATCCTAAATAATCTAAATCAACCAATAAAGTAGTGATATAAATGCATTATCTATATCAGTTATATTAATAATAAAAAAAATATATACAAACAAACCCTAAAAACCTAGAATACCCTACGGGCATCCTAGGGCGGACTTGAGCCCTATTAGCGCCTACGTAACTTACTAGTATTACCTAGCAAGTATCAAAGTCCACGTAGTTCGACTACCCTAGGACTCTCCTATTGTAATCGATCACATCATCAAAAGTATTCAACTTAATTCAAGACTCTAGCTTCGAGAGTTTTTTATTCATTTAAAATCATTTATTTGAAATCATTTCAAATTAAAAGACTTTCATAAAATCCAAATATTCTAAACAATTCTTATCTTTAGAATTAAATTCTAATTGAAAATCTTTTTCAAAGATATTTCAAGAAAGCAAATCATATTGAGAAGAATTTCATTCCAAGGTAAAAATCTTAAAACACTTCAAATTCTTTTGAAAATCATTTAATAATCAAATCTTTCATAAAATCATGTTTATTTCATAAACATTATATCAAAATCTTTTTAGAAAATCTCTCGAAGATAGACACTTAAATCAAATAAAACACACAATTCAAATCATGATCTTTACAACAAAGGAAATTCCTAGGGAAGGTCAAGTGACCTTCCCAAACCTAGGGTCTCTAACTAACCCTAAAGTTATTCTAAAGACCTAAAAATACTAATGCAATGCATGCTGAAATTTAAACAAATAAGCATGTAATCAATTCTAACAATGCATGAAAATGCTCCTAAATGCACACTAATTAACCTATGTGAACCTAAGCATATTTCTAAGTTGGATTTGGCCTTAAAATGATTTTTAGAAGTGATTTAAGTGAAAGAATCCATGGAAATAAGCGGAATAAAAAATTTTCTCCATGGAAGATGAACCAAGATCACATGATGATTGTATAAGCTATAAATAAAACTTTAAAATAATGTAAATAACTTACATTGAAAGCCTTAGAGAGGGATTAAAGAAGGTAGAGCAGCCCCTAACTTGAGAGCCTCCAAGAATAATCCACACTAGTTGCAAGATCCAGGAGATGAGAGAGAGAGAGAGAGAGAGAGGAGATGGCTAGGGATTTCACAAACAATTTTTGATCTTATCACACTAGCATCGTCGGCCCTCCTTGTGTCTATCTAATATGATGAGTGCTAGCTCTCTATTAGATAGATAGTTATCTTATTTCAAATTTGAATAATTCAAATTCAAAATACAAGTGCAATGATAGATAACTTGTCATCTTATCTATAATTTGAAACCATTTCAAATTTAAATTTCAACTAACTTGAAATTCAATTAACTATTTGCAATCTTTAATTATCTTGCCATCTCATGACAATTTCAAATTTCAAATTTCAAATTTCAAAAATTCAAAATTAAAAAATTCAAAATTCAAAAAATTCAAATTTCAAATTTCAAATTTCAAATTTCAAAATTTCAAAATTTCAAATTTCAAAAAATTCAAAATTCAAATTTCAAAATTCAAATTTCAAATTTCAAATTTCAAAAACTTGAAATTCTAGTTAATTAATATTTGCATATTATTCTCTCTTCTCCTTTAAATGAAGCTACCAACTATATGTGTGTGACCTCTTAGGTTCACAATAACCTAGTAGTAGGAATTAGGATAACAAATTATCCTTTCAAATAAAACTACTTTTATTTAAGGTTCAAATTAGAACTCTTCTAATTTCCCTTTGAGAAATCAATTTCTCTTTGGCATCTACTAGTCCTGAGTGACATCTAGCAATATGTCAAGAAACACCCTAGGTTGTGTGAAGGTTAATCATAACACAGTAAACCCTTCAGTTACAATTAAGATACAATTCAATCCTTCCATAAAACAATGCCTTAGTTAAATTACTTGGGTATTGGATAATATGTCAAACCCTAATTTAACATTTTGTATGTGATTCTCAAAATATAAATTCAACCTTCGGATACTCAAGAAACAGTTTTCTTATTCCAAACTGCTTTGGCCAAAGACTTATATGAATTATATCTTTGAGAATAATACGAGGCATTCCCTCTCTTTACTGAGAGTGATAGATTCCTTGTTGTACACTCATATGTCCCCATGACAGGTCTACTAGGGCCAATGAGTACATACACAAATTCCATGGTTAGGATATGTACATTGTACTATTAAACCCTAATACCCCTAACGCAGGACATCTATGGTGTCTCAGGTCTAAGGATCACTTGCATCATTGTAACCCTGAGTTGTTGTTTGACATGTAAGTAAAACTTTATTCAACAAACTCAATCAATGATCACATTCAGTGTACTTGTTCTCATACAAGCACCCACAGGTTTGTCCTAATGTCATTACACAAATGACTTAAGACTAGTCATTCTCCATATTGAGCAGACATAACCTGTGCTAGTCTCCTGGATTATTAATGCCCAATAAATAATCCTATGACTAGGAATATCTAAGAAAGAAATCTTTAACAATATAAGTCTCCTAATCTCAACTCTTGAGATCTTACATTGACGTTCCTTCTAAGGACTTACCATGAATATAATAACAGAAGAATACATGATAATCAAAAGCCCATATTATTAATGAATAATAATAATACATGAATCAACTTTATGTCCTAAATTACACAAGTGTAATTGGCTATTAGGGCATATTACTAACAATCTCCCACTTGCACTAAAGCCAATCGCCCATGTATCTCATACCCATCTTCTCAAGATGTCGATCAAGACTCTGAAGAGTCAGTGCCTTAGTGAATGGGTCTGCTACGTTATCTGCAGATGCGATCTTCTGAATGCAGATGTCACCTCTAACAATAATCTATCTAATTATGTGATATCGCCGCTCGATGTGTTTGGACTTCTGATAAGACCTTGGTTCCTTTGCTTGCGCAATAGCTCCATTGTTGTCACAATATAAAGATATAGGTGACTCAATGGTAGGAACAACTCCAAGTTCAGAGACGAACTTCCTAATCCAAACAGCTTCCTTGGCAGCTTCAGATGCTGCAATGTACTCAGCCTCAGTAGTGGAATCCGTTGTAGTACTTTGCTTACAGCTCTTCCAACTAACTACTCTACCATTTAAGGTGAAGATATATCCAGAATTAGATTTTCTATCATCAATATCTGATTGAAAATCTGAATCAGTATAACCATCAACTATTAGCTCTCCTCCTCCATAGACAAGAGTTAAATCCTTAGTCATTCTCAAGTACTTAAGGATATTCTTGACTGCAATCCAGTGTTCTGAACCTGGATTAGATTGATATCTACTAGTTACACTCACAGCATGACTGATATCAGGTCTTGTACATAGCATAGCATACATAAGACTTCCAATAGCCGAAGCATATGGAATCTTACTCATGCTATCTCTTTCCTCTGGTGTCTTGGGGCTCATGCCCCTGGAAAGATGAATTCCATGTCTGAAAGGAATTAAACCTCTCTTGGAATTCTCCATGTTGAACCTTTTCAACACTTTATCTATGTACATGGATTGGGAGAGTCCAAGCAACCTTCTACATCTATCTCTATAGACCTTTATACCTAGTATATAGGATGCTTCTCCCAAATCCTTTATGGAAAAGTTTTGTTAAAGCCAAAGCTTGACTGTTGATAACATTCCTACATCATTCCCAATGAGTAGAATATCATCAACATATAAATAAGAAAAGAAATTGCACTCTCACTAACCTTCTTGTACACACAAGGATCATCCATGTTTTGAAGAAATCCAAACGATTTGATTGCTTCATTAAACCGGATGTTCCAACTTCTAGAAGCTTGGTTAAGTCCATAAATGGACCTCTGTAGCTTGCACACTTTGTGGTCATCACCACTAGATGTAAAGCCTTCAGGCTGCTCCATATAAATGTCTTCCTCAATGTTTCCATTAAGGAAAGCAGTCTTTACATCCATCTGCCATATTTCATAGTCATGGTGTGCAGCTATAGATAACAAGATCCGAATGGATTTTAGCATAGCTACTGGCGAAAAGGTTTCTTCATAGTCAACACCTTGTTTTTGTTTGTAACCTTTTGCCACTAGTCTTGCCTTGTAGGCCTCTACCTTTCCATCCGAGCCTATCTTCCTTTTGTAAATCCATTTACAGCCAATAGGTACTATACCTTGTGGTGGATCTACCAAAGTCCAGATTTGGTTGGAATACATAGAATCCATTTCGGATTTCATGGCTTCTTGCCATCTTCTAGAATCGATGTCTAATATCGCCTCTTCATAGTAATTAAGATCATCTGGGTGTTCATTATCACCTAGGAACAATTCCTTATCCTCCTCATGAAGATAGCCATATCTTTGAGGTGGTGCAGATATCCTAGTGGATCTACGAACAGGTTGTGTATCTTCAGGTACTGTCTCAACAGGGATAGGGTCTATCTCAACAAGGACAGGTAGTGAGTCAGGATATGTTTGTGGCTCGTCAGAAATTTTTGAAATCTCTTCGAGTTCTATCTTTCTACCTTTGCCTCCTTCTTGAATAAACTCTTTTTCAAGAAAAGTAGCAAACTTACTAACAAACACTTTCTGCTCATTAGGTTGGTAGAAGTAATACCTTAATGATTCTTTGGGATAACCCACAAACAAACAATTTTCTGATCTTGATTCAAGTTTATCCACATTATGTTTCTTAACATATTGTAGACATCCATTTTTGACCATGAGTATGGTCATGAATGGTTGCCTTTGATTTGAGATAAAATAGGGTGTCAAAACCCTAAATTCCCAGTTTTACCCTTTGTGGGTAATCAGATAGAGGTCATTATCGCATGTAGGTTTTTAGGTCAGATTGAGTCGGTTCTTTTTGCATTAGGTTTTTAGAGAGTCTAGGAGCATCCCTGCAAAATTCCATGGCATTCTAAGCCAGGCTTGATAGAAAATAAGGCCTTTTGTGACTGAAGGGCAGTACTGTCCTTTGAATCACAAAAGCCCTGAATGACTGTCGATCTTGTCTCGAATGGTCTCAAGACTTTGGCATGGATATTTAAAGTATGTTTTGTAGCTAATTTGATCAGTGGTGAGGTCAGTTAAGCCTCCTGGCTCATGATTGGCTCTTAAGGCTCAAAAGGCCCTTTCAAAGCCCAGATTAGGGTTTCGACCGGAAGTGACTGGGATTCGATATTTTTATCAAACCAAAGCCTTCAAAGGCTTCAAAACACTTTTCTAAAACATTTTAAAACTTGTTTCGAGAAGAAGAAATGATTTCGAAAGCAATCGGTTAGCAAATTTCAAAACCCTGATTTGGGCCCAGCAGGCCCTAAACATCTAATCGGTCGACTTTTCCCTAAATCTTTAACCTCGATCAATGCATTTTCACTTCAAACACTTCTTAAAACATGGAGAATCGAATCACGATCATTTCGGCGCTTGAATCGTCAAATTTGGACTTAAAACGGGCCCGAAAAGCCGAAAAAAGCCGAAACCGGGTCGAAATGGGCTGAACCAGGCCCATATAGGGCATTTTTGGGGATGGGGGATCGATGGCCGTCCACCTAGGGACGGCCAACCGTCCATGAAGGATGGCCAACCGTCCTAGAGTGGATGGTCGTCGATTCTTTTTGCCAAAAAATGCATATTTCAGAGTTTTTTTTCTCGCCAGGACTCTTCCAAGCCCTGCCATGTGTCCAGTTCGGCCATGGGGGAGTTTGGATGAGTTCAAACACCTTGGAAGACTGATTTTGAGCCCTTGGATCATTCCTAAGGGATTCAAACTCAGCCATTGATCAAACCCAGGCCTCCCTATAAATAGAGGACCCTGAAATCAATTTCAACACACAGAAATAAGCTTTAGAGAGCTAGCTTGGAGAGTAGAGGCTTGAGCAATTGCACAAGCTTCCCCCATAGCACTCTAGCTTAAGTTTTAAAGTTCTTGAGGTCCTTGGAGTCCTAGGAGCTTGAGGAGAAGGCTTGGAGCTTGAAGGCTTGGAGCAAGGAGGCAAGGAAAGAGGTTAGTAGCTTATAGTTTTGTTCTTCTTCTTCTTCTTTAATCATTCTAGGTTAGGCTTTTTATTTCCTTAGTATATATATGATGCATGCATAGGATATAGTTCATGCATAGTTAAAGTTTCATATTCTCTTAGTATGCATAATAGGCTAGTTTATTTCTTAATATGTATGCATGTTTCTCTTCTTCCATTCTTCTTTAGTCATGCCATTTTAGGATTGGTTATTTAAGGTTAGGCTCATGCATATTCAAGTTAAGTATAATATTATTTTTATCATTTGGGATGATTGATTGATATATAAAAATGTGTTCGAGGGAGCATGCAAAGGTGAGTCCCTTCCCTTATGGTTAAATACTATGTTTTGATGATAGTTTAGCATGCATATTAGGTTGCATCTAGTGCATTCTTTTACCATTTTTTTTTTCATTTTTTTAGAGTTTTAAATACACTTCAAGATTACTTTCAAATCTGTCCATGGATTTAAAGTACCTAAAAGTGCATTAAAACTCATTTTTTAGGCTTACATTAACTTAGAAACATGCCTAGGTTCACATAGCTAACTTAGATTTGCATTTAGGACATTTTCATGCATTATTTGCACTATTGATTATATTTTTTTATTTATTTTTCAGAAATTCCAGCATACATTGTTTAGTATTTTAGGTGTTTAGACTAACCTAGGATTAGCTAGAAACCCTAGGATTAGGGGGATCATTTGATCCCACTTAGGACTCTTCTTTGTTGTAAGAATTACAATAAGAATAGAGTTCTATTTTACTTAGGATTTTACTTCGAGAACAATTCTAAAAGTGATTTTGAAAGAATTCGAAAATGGAATGAAATTCCATCTCTCATAACAAGTGTTTTGATCAAACTCAAACTCTCGAAGCTAGAGTCCAAGATAAGATAATATATCTACGATTATGTGGTTTATTACAATAGGAGAGTCCTATGTAATCGAACTACTTGGACTTTTATCTTTGTCAAGCAATTGATAAGGTACGTAGGCAGTCAATAGGGCGCAAGTCCAATCTTAGGTTGACTTCTAGTCTCCTAAGACCCTTAGGATTGTGTATATTTTTGTACTATATATTATTATTATTATATATTATTATTCATATTTTGTGGTTGATTAGATATGATAGGATTGTTTTGAAAAGATTTTGATAAAGCCCAAACTTAATTAGGAGTCCTTTAATTAGGGCGAGGTGGGTGCCTACAAGGAGATCCTTGGAACCTTCCCACTTCATAACCTAGCCCCCGAATCCAACTTTGATTCGAAAGACCATGCTTTTCCAAAATATGGGGTCAATGTTTTATTGAAAATAAAACTCTTTTTGTGGTTTCCTTGTTCCCTAAAAATAAGGTGGCAACTCCTAGTTTTTTTCAAACTCTTATCATTTTTCAAAAACCCTATCTTGAGTGGATAATAGAGAAGGATAAACGTGGATAATAGAGAAGGATAATAGAGAAGGATAAATCGAGACGGATAAATCGAGACGGATAAACATCATCCACAATCCACTCAAGATAACACCCTACCCCAAAAGTGAATGAGAGGCCTCCCGATCCAGGTTGGCTGGTTCACACATATGCTAGACAACCCCAAACCTTAAGATGATTAAGGCTTGGTTTCTTCCCATACCATATCTCATATGGTGTTTTGGGGACAGACTTGGTAGGAACCCTATTTAATAAATATGCAGCAGTTTCAAGGGCATATCCCCAAAAGGAGATAGGTAAGTCAGTATAACTCATCATGGATCGAACCATATCTAATAAAGTTCGATTCTTTCTCTCAGATACACCATTTAACTGTGGTGTTCTAGGAGGAGTTAATTGTGATAGAATGCCAGCCAGCTTGAGATGATCCAAGAACTCAGTAGTTAAGTATTCACCTCCTCGATCTGATCGAAGAGCTTTAATACTCTTTCCAGTTTGTTTTTCTACTTCATATCTAAATTCTTTGAACTTTTCAAAAGCTTCAGATTTGTACTTCATTAAGTACACATATCCTTTACGTGAATGATCATCAGTAAAGATAATGAAATAAGAAAAACCTCCTCTAGCTACTTTGCTCATTGGTCCACATACATCACTATGTATTAAACCCAGTATATCTGCAGCCCTTTCACTGTGACTAGTAAAGGGTGACTTAGTCATTTTACCCATGAGACAAAATTCACAAGTTGGATAGGGTACGAATACTAATGAACCCAGTTGTCCATCCTTAACCAACTTGTTAATCCTATCTTCACTAATATGACCTAGTCTCAAATGCCACATATATGTTGGAATTTCATCATCTCTAGGTCTCTTAAGATTTCTTACATTCTTATCATTTTGCTCTATGTAATTAACATTACCATTAATATTTAAGAAGTAAAGACCGTTTAAATAAATGCCAGTAGCTACTAAATCATTATTTAGAGAAATGGAACAAATGTTTTTCCCAAAAACAATACTATAACCAGTTCTACATAATGCAGAAATAGAAATAATGTTCCTTATTATCTTTGGCATAAACAAACAATCAGCTAATTCTAAAATATCTCTGGATGGTAATGTCAAGAAGCAAGTCCACATAGCTAATGCAGCAACTCTTGCTCCATTTCCCACTCGAAGGGTAACTTCTCCTTTACTCAGCTTTCTACTTTTCTTTAGACCCTGCATGGAATTACATATATGTGAACTCGCACCAGGATCTAATACCCAAGTAGAAGCAGAACTAACAGATAAATTAGTTTCAATAAATAGAGCATCAGCCATACCTTTTAAAGATTGGTTCTTTGTGGAAATCATGTACTTATTACAGTTCCCTTTCTAATGCCCAGTTTTGCCACAATGGAAACACTTTCCATAAGAATTAGCCTTTTCAGAATTGCCTTTTGTGGATTGATACTTTTCAAATCGAATCTGTTCACCATACAACTCTTGTAGATGAATGAGAATTGATTTAGCACTATCCATAGTGTCATGCTGCTTCTGAAGCTCATTGGTCATTGATGCTAGCATGTAGCATCTAACCTGCATGTCATCCTCCCGCCACTTTCTAAAAGTGTATCTTTCTTCCTCAGATGCTCCATCAGGAAGAAATGCTGGCATAGGTTCATCAAGCACATAGGCAATCTTATCGGAATTGAGAACTATTCTCAAATTCCTCAGCCAATCCATAAAATTAGGTCCAGTAAGTCTATTGCTATCAAGAATTCTGGTTAAGGGATTAAGGTGAGCCATTGGTGACCTACAAATAAAAACAGAAAATCAGTTGATTCAAATATATAACCATTATTACCGGGTCTTAAGTATAATGGTACCTCCCACTATTTCATCAAACCCCATACTCCCTTAGAATATGATTTGGGAATTTATCTAATAAATTCCTAGTGGGGATTGGAGTCCCATTGTGAATTAATGGTACCTCACATAATAGTTTCTTGGTCCATTAATTCTAATGAGTAGATGACTCTTCATCTAATGCTTCTTAAGCAAGTCCCAATCATCCTTTTACCTTTAGTTTTAATAAATCTCACATAATAGTTTCTTGACTTATTCAAACTAATTAAGTCATACCCATCATTCCTTATAAGTATGGTTAAACTAATATAAACCTCACATAATAGTTTCTTGGTCTATATTAGTTTGCCATCTCATAATATCTCATATTTAAATAGGTTAATTAAAATCCAAATGTGTGAATAATCCCCTACATATCTACAACCATCATATCCAAACAAGGAGTTCTAATTAATCTACAATGATGGAAGGTATGATAGAATATTCTTAATATTCCTTCATAATAACTTAATATTAATCTTTGAGGGAATTTAAGGTCTCATCATATTAAATTAAACATACATCACATACATATAACATGCATCACATACATAAATATGTTATTATTATTTTTAGTCTTATAAATGTAATAGTAGAAGCTCCCACTATCTCTTTTAAAACCATTTAACTTTTAAAGTCATGAGTAGCGAGGAGTCTCATGTATTACATTTAATCCATAGACATGAAATAATAATTAACATAGTGAGCCTTTAACATTCATCACATAAATAGGCTCTTGAATTGATTATGGACTTTATTTAAGGCTATAGGGAGGTAATATGGTGATCGCAAAATAAATGGAAAAGCCCTAAACATGCATCTATGAAGTCTTCCATAAGCTCCATAGTCCTCCATGCTCCTTTTGTGCCTCTCCATGCTCCAAGCCTCCATTCTTGATAATTACATTTAAATAAAAAGAATACATAGAGTAAAGAGGCATGCAAGCCCTATTTAAATTTACAATTACCAAAGAGACATGCAAGCCCCAATTAAATTACAACCCATTTAAATAAATAAATAATAGCCCCTAAATCACATCCATATGCAGCCAATCACATCCAATTAGTTTGGTCTTAAGTCCATAATCAACCCATTTTAACAATCTCAAAGATAGACAATCACATTGCAAGAGTATAAGGCATAAGCAAGGTATATATATGGTAATTAATATTAATCAATAAACCTTAAAATATTCATCTCATGAATATTATATTGTTTTAATCACATTAAAATAGTGGCATCAACATTTTAAATCTTATTTAAAATTCGAACAACTTTGAAAAATCAAAATAGAAAACTATTATAGTCAAGAGACTAAAATAGAAACCTAATTTGATTAAATCATCAAAATTAATTTTTAATCATCCCCTACTGTTTTAAACTCTTTAAAACATGTTTTTATCAATAATAAAAATAATAGAATCATGGGAATATCAAAATTAATATTTGACAAAATTGAAATAGGAAACAAGTTCTAAACTTTTGCCTAAAACAATTACTGGGTTACCAAAACTTTGGGTTTTATGCACAGCCCTTAAAGAGGCTTTCATGACCACTTTAGGGTTTTAATAACAACCTTATTAAGTCCCTAAAACAGTGGTAACATGGGGCTAATTAAATCAAAACACTAAGTATTAAAAAGATTACAATTTTTCAATCTATTGAAAATTCCAGCACATATGATAATAGGCTAGTCAATCCCAAAAAACTTAGTGTGAACATATATGAACGATTTTTCATGAAAGAACTATTCTAACATGATCTACAATCATTATATTAGTGATTTGAGGTATGGTGGCTCAATAAAAATCATTGGAAAATATTTTTCAAGATTTATTTTGAAAAGACAGTGTTGAGGGAAAATACTGGGCAGCAACATGTATCAACTTTAAAAAATTATTTGAGCCATCAAATCATCTCCAAAAATCATGAAATTAAATATGCAAGATGCTTATACAATGTACTAAACATCTATGGTCATGGATCATCCAAAACAAGCCCCTATTGTTTCAGATTTAACAAAACCTGAAAACCCATTTTCTGCAAAACCCAGTTTTTTGAAAAACTAGTAGTCACCATTCTCTCTCTTGGGGATTTCGACAACCCCTTTATTTATTTTGATTATCATGTTTCTCAAACATGTTTATTATGATGTTAAATTAAAATAACATGATAATAAAGAGCCATAATCAACTCTTGATTAAAATCAAAATAAAACAAAAAGAGAAGAGATGAAGAAAACCAAAACCATAGTAGCCTTCAAGATGGCCGTACCAAGGTTAGGGTTTGGGATTATAAATCCTAGCCACTTAGGTTTAAAAAATATTAAATCCACCATAGAATAGCTTTTACAATACCAAATCATGACTGGCTCTGATACCACTGAAAGAATCCATGGAAATAAGCGGAATAAAAATTTTTCTCCATGGAAGATGAATCAAGATCTCATGATGATTGTATAAGGTATAAATAGAACTTTAAAATAATGTAAATAACTTACATTGAAAGCCTTAGAGAGGGATTAAAGAAGGTAGAGCAGCCCCTAACTTGAGAGCCTCCAAGAATAATCCACACTAGTTGCAAGCTCCAAGAGATGAGAGAGAGAGAGAGAGGAGATGGCTAGGGATTTCACAAACAATTTTTGATCTTATCACACTAGCATGGCCGGCCCTCCTTGTGTTTATCTAATATGATGAGTGCTAGCTCTCTATTAGATAGATAGTTATCTTATTTCAAATTTGAAATAATTCAAATTCAAAATACAAGTGCAATGATAGATAATTTGTCATCTTATCTATAATTTGAAACCATTTTAAATTTAAATTTCAACTAACTTGAAATTCAATTAACTATTTGCAATCTTTAATTATCTTGTCATCTCATGAAAATTTCAAATTTCAAATTTCAAATTTCAAAAAATTCAAAATTTCAAATTTCAAATTTCAAATTTCAAAAACTTGA
>JAESVK010053032.1:37500-40000 GCA_017140935.1 Hamamelis virginiana | reverse complement strand
TGACTCTGCACCATTGATTCCACTATTATTAGTGAGCAATAATGGAATAATTCCTTCATATTCATAGAGATAGGGGACATAATTCACATGGATATAGTAAGTCTCGCTTGGGCTGCTTTAATGGTAGTCTTTACATTTTCCCTTTCACTCGTAGTATGGGGAAGAAGTGGACTCTAAGGGTACTACTAATTGAGTTGAGGAATCAAATCAAACTGTCTCAATTGTTTTATAAATCATTCTCGTTTTTAACTTTAACTATTGAGAAAATATTAATTTTAAAATAGTAATGAAATTTAAATAAAAATATCTTTATTTCGAAATTCCATTGGATTCTGGTGGAATAATGTATTATATGAATAATACCCTTTCAATCAAACAGATATTTCAATGATTCCCATGTTCGTATTTCGAAAGTAAAGGGGATACAAATGATAGGAAATTTCTTCCAACCGAATTCTTACTAAATTTTCTATTTTGGTGAACCGGCTCTTACCAGAATTATATATGGACAACGAGGAACAACGGACCCTTTTTATTTGTTTCCCTCTTTACTTTACTGTTCAGAGAGAAAGTCGTTCTGTTATTAAGTGGATACGCACTTTCTATGGGAAACAACATAGACATAGCGATTGTCCAACGAGATACTACGCATAATAAGATCTTGCCTTGGGCAAGTCACATATTGCGCATTTACTTTATTATTGTATAAATTGGATTTATGCTTTATCAACTCGTTTCATATCATGGTTCAAACGTTACAAATCGATGAGGTTTACTACTCCTTTTCGAAATCCGAAGAAGTTCCCATAGAACTCCTTGAATCATCTGTCAACGGCTCAATCAATTACTTCTTCGGAATGCGAAAAAACAAAAAAAAAAGATTACTTGGTTTTTTTTTATTAATATATGCCTATACCATTTTTCCTTCATTGATTTGATTCTTTCGATGGATACCGGGATTCATATTGGAAATAATCAGAAATCTAGGAATTAGAACCGTAAGAGTTGCCTCTCGATTTTTTGATTGGAATCAATACAAATCAAATAGATGAAGCAAAGAAATAGAATTGGGGTGCTATGTACATTACATATATGTAATTGATATCTACATATATGAATATGAAGATACATATTTTAGATTGATCTATATTAAGCCTCTATCTTTATACAGTACAACTTTATACACTACAATAACAGTAAGAAATAGTATGGTAGAAAGAAATATATGAATCTTTCTACCATACTATCGGATCTCATAGAATACTGCTGATTCTAGTCCGCTCATTTCATTTAAGACGCGAAATTGGAATCCTTTTGATTTTATTTCTTCAATCATTGATAAGAACTAAGGAGTCAAGTTTCATTCAAATTAATCATTTTGACTGACTGTTTTTACGTAAATGATAAGTAAAAAAGCAGTAGGAACTAGAATGAACAGTGCAGTAGCAATAAATGCGAGAATATTGACTTCCATAATCTCATCGTTTCGTTTTTTTTACTTCGCAATAACTCGGGATTTAATCCCATAGAGATGAGAAATCTTTCACCTGTAAATTCAATGGGATGAATTATATCTCGATGATATTGAATCAGATCAATATCATGAATAACAATATCTGAGCTATCAAATCGATTCATCGTCGAGAATTGAATAGTATAACATAGGAGGATCTTTTATCCATACCGAATCCAAAATTGGATTCCTGATCTAATCTAATCAAGAATTCCTTTATTTATCATTCTTTTCCATTCTTTCTTTCTTTTCTATAACCTACCACCTTCCTTGTACAATTATCTGATGAAGTATCATCTGACCGTTTTTCCACTTCCATTGGTTACAAACCCAAACAAACAATAGAAGTAAAATGTAAAAAAAGACTGAGTTAAGTTCTAAACTCCGTTTTTTTAATGATCTAATTTTCTTGGAAGACAAAGAAGTGTGATAAAGATGAGTCCCAGTCTAAAAGATCTAATATTCCATCAAATTCACTATTTTAGAATTTGTTCTTTTTTCGATGGGATCTTTACCTTAGAAAGGAAAAAAAAAATGATTCATTCCCTTGCTAAGAGGGGCGGGATCCTTGTTTGATCTTTCTTTTATTAATATCCTCTTTCCTTGGATTAGGACTGGGACGCATATATCAAAAGTTCAGTGTGCAATTTGAATGAGATAAATTGTTTCAAATTCAAATTAGTAACTGAAATTACACACAATCGGAACCAGAAAAAGAGATAGGTTTAATCTGAAAAGTATTCTATCAGGGTAACTATGTTAAATTCATTTTGTAGCGTACAAGAAATGAATTCCATTTGTGTATGTGCTTCCAGGAAACATAGGGTATTCTATTCCATTACACGGATCGGGAACAATCGAAAAAGTCCGACCCAGTATGGTATCTCTTGGAATTCTGAATATGATGCTACCAATAATTGTACTAATCCACATATGTCTCTCTCCCACCAATCGGTACTAGTTGAAGTAATGGAAATTCTCGGATTT
>JAESVK010053032.1:2500-7500 GCA_017140935.1 Hamamelis virginiana | reverse complement strand
ATATAATTCAAATATAGATATAGAGTCTTGCATCTTTCTATATCTCCTGAGAATCCCCATTTTTTCTAATAATCCCTGTTGGATCGGATTCTAACGAATCTTTCGGAAATTTGTAAGAAACTCTTTCTTTTAAATTATAAGACAAGAAGAAGAATAATAAATGGATTATCATACATATATTTCATGTAGAAAAATGAAATGAATAAGTCCATTTATTTAGTTCTACATTCCTTGCACTTATTATATACTCAATTATTATATATACTCACTTATAGTATAATTATATACGAATTCGAATTACGAATTCTAATTAATTATTAATTATATACTTACTAATTATAATTATTATAAGATATCTTTATAACAATATAAATATAAGAATAACAAAATCGAGGTACCCATTCTATGATAAATCTCGACTTACCCTCTGTTTTGGTGCCTTTAGTAGGCCTAGTAGTTCCGGCAATGGCAATGGCTTCTTTATCTCTTCCTATTCAAAAAAACAAGATTTTTTAGATCCAATGGGACCATCCATTTTTTTTTTTTCAAGACTTAGACTTGAATCATAACACAGATATCTATTTAGTGGAATATGGTTTAAGGGGTGGTTTCCTCCGAACATAAATGAAAGAGCTTTTATGCATGCGAAAACATGATATATGGGTAAATGAATTATAGCTATTTTCAAATAGATCAAGATCGGCGGATGTCTGAAATGGAAAGTCAATGTATCTAAATGTGTGTAGATATCTATAGGGGATCATATGAAGGGGATGTTATTATTTTAGATCTAACCAATTCGATGAATTACTCCTAAAGGTTCACATCAGAATAGTGCTAGTTGATGAGAGTTACTTCGGAAACACAAAGAGTAAAGTCAAATTCATTTGGGTTATTCTCTCAATTCCAATAAAATGCAACTGGATCTAGTATGAGTTGGCGATCAGAACATATATGGATAGAACTTATAACGGGGTCTCGAAAAACAAGTAATTTGTGCTGGGCCTTTATCCTTTTTTTAGGTTCATTAGGATTCTTATTGGTTGGAACTTCGAGTTATCTTGGTAGGAATTTGATATCTTTATTTCCGTCTCAGCAAATCATTTTTTTTCCACAAGGGATCGTGATGTCTTTCTATGGGATCGCAGGTCTCTTTATTAGCTCCTATTTGTGGTGCACAATTGCGTGGAATGTAGGTAGTGGTTATGATCGATTCGATAGAAAAGAAGGAATAGTGTGTATTTTTCGTTGGGGATTTCCTGGAAAAAATCGTCGCATCTTCCTTCGATTCCTTATGAAAGATATTCAGTCCATCAGAATAGAAGTTAAAGAGGGTATTTATGCCCGTCGTGTCCTTTATATGGAAATCAAAGGCCAGGGGGCTATTCCCTTGACTCGTACTGATGAGAATTTGACTCCACGAGAAATTGAACAAAAAGCTGCTGAATTGGCCTATTTCTTGCGTGTACCAATTGAAGTATTTTGAAATGAACTGAAGAATAAATGCTTTCTCATCAGGAGGGAAAATCCTCTTTTTTTATAGCATAACTTAACTGAAGTTTCTTCAGAACGCTCATTCGAGCCAAAGTAGACGTATATGGAACAGCCATAAAACGAAACTGTTTTTGTCCGCAAAAATGGTCTTTTATGTGTATTATGGAAATCCACTCAACTCAATTCAGTAACAAAACAAGTAACAAATAGAAATAATGGATTCATCTCATATATCAAAACATTTCGGAATAAAGAAAAAAATTTCTCTTTTTATTTTAGGTCCAATATTTTGAATTGATACATTAGATACAGATAGATCATATCTTGTAAATTATCTCTCTTTTCTTTTGTCAATCGACGTTTCTTTTTATCCTTTCTTTTGGGTTCCTTAATGACCAAACAATTGGATTTCTTATAACAATAACTATCCAATTTCTCTCTTGTTTTGCCACTCATTTTTGATCACAATATTCTTCAGAAATTGATCTCAATTATTCCGGGACTATGAGTAGCCAGCGACATTTTTTCGAAATATTGAATATTTTAATAGAAAGGGAGTTCTTTCGTCTCGAAATACGAATAATATTCATTACTTGAAATGGTTCTTTCGGGCATTCATCGAAAGGAGGCAATTGCTTCGAATTTGACCAATTGAGATATCTGGAAACAAAACAATATTTTTGATTATTTCTTCATTCGAATTCGAAGTGGACTCTTTCTGTATTCTTTCTAGATTCAAGGACTACCCACTGAATCACAAATAAAAAACAGGGAATAGATTCATAGGCTCGATACCTTGTAATAGAACTCATGCTTGATAGAAATATTAGATCGCATAGAGTCGACGAATGAGGTGGGTTCATTAACAATTCACAGATGAAAAAAATGGCAAAAAAGAAAGCATTCACTCCCCTTCTATATCTGGCATTTATAGTATTTTTGCCCTGGTGGATCTCTCTCTCATTTAATAAAAGTCTGGAATCTTGGATTACTAATTGGTGGAATACTAGGCAATCCGAAACCTTTTTGAATGATATTCAAGAAAAGAGTATTCTAGAAAAATTCATAGAATTGGAGGAACTCTTCGTGTTGGACGAAATGATAAAGGAATACCCGGAGACACATCTACAAAAGCTTAGTATAGGAATCCACAAAGAAACGATCCAATTGATCAAGATGCACAATGAGGATCGTATCCATACGATTTTGCACTTCTCGACAAATATAATCTGTTTTGTT
The DNA here is from genome assembly GCA_017140935.1 of Hamamelis virginiana. Lineage (NCBI taxonomy): Eukaryota > Viridiplantae > Streptophyta > Magnoliopsida > Saxifragales > Hamamelidaceae > Hamamelis > Hamamelis virginiana. The sequence goes on along the minus strand of JAESVK010053032.1, from coordinate 4,767 downwards.
ATTCTAAGCGGCTATTCTATTCTGGGTAATGAAGAACTTGTTATTCTTAACTCTTGGGTTCAGGAATTCCTATATAACTTAAGCGACACAATAAAAGCTTTTTCTATTCTTTTATTAACAGATTTATGTATCGGATTCCATTCGCCCCATGGTTGGGAACTAATGCTTGGCTCTGTCTACAAAGATTTTGGATTTGCTCATAACGATCAAATTATATCTGGTCTTGTTTCCACTTTTCCAGTCATTCTAGATACAATTTTTAAATATTGGATCTTCCATTATTTAAATCGTGTATCTCCGTCACTTGTAGTGATTTATCATTCAATGAATGACTGAAAAAGGATCCCCTGATATTAATCCAATTAGAATCTTTGTTACTTTGTACATAAGCAAAGCGTTCAAAATCGTACTTACTCTTTATATTTCTATCCATCCAGGGGATTCCTCCTATATTCCAGTAAAATTATTTCAGTAAATAGCAGAATCGTGGATAGGGAACTATACTAGCGACCTACCTAATTTATTGTAGAAATTTTCGGGATCAATGATTGGACCATGCAAACTAGAAATACCTTTTCTTGGATAAAGGAACAGATTACTCGATCTATTTCCGTATCGCTCATGATATATATAATAACTCGGACATATATTTCAAATGCATATCCCATTTTTGCACAACAGGGTTATGAAAATCCACGAGAAGCGACTGGACGTATTGTATGTGCCAATTGCCATTTAGCTAATAAGCCCGTGGATATTGAGGTTCCACAAGCGGTACTTCCTGATACTGTATTTGAAGCAGTTGTTCGAATTCCTTATGATATGCAACTGAAACAAGTTCTTGCTAATGGTAAAAAAGGGGCTTTGAATGTGGGGGCTGTTCTTATTTTACCTGAGGGGTTTGAATTAGCTCCCACCGATCGTATTTCTCCCGAGATGAAAGAAAAGATAGGCAATCTGTCTTTTCAGAGCTATCGCCCCACTAAAAAAAATATTCTTGTAATAGGTCCTGTTCCTGGTCAGAAGTATAGTGAAATCACCTTTCCTATTCTTTCCCCGGACCCTGCTACTAAGAAAGATGTTCACTTCTTAAAATATCCCATATACGTAGGCGGGAACAGGGGAAGGGGCCAGATTTATCCCGACGGGAGCAAGAGTAACAATACAGTTTATAATGCGACAGCAGCAGGTATAGTAAACAAAATCATACGAAAAGAAAAGGGGGGATACGAAATAACCATAGCGGATGCATCGGATGGACGTCAAGTGGTTGATATTATCCCTCCAGGACCAGAACTTCTTGTTTCAGAGGGTGAATCTATCAAACTTGATCAACCATTAACGAGTAATCCTAATGTGGGTGGATTTGGTCAGGGAGATGCAGAAATAGTACTTCAAGATCCATTACGGGTCCAAGGCCTTTTGTTCTTCTTGGCATCTGTTATTTTGGCACAAATCTTTTTGGTTCTTAAAAAGAAACAGTTTGAGAAGGTTCAATTGTCCGAAATGAATTTCTAGATCTGCAAATTTATCAACATAAAGTTCGTAAAAAGAAACAAATTATTGTTGACAATTATGTATGATCAAAAAAAATTATGAAAAGCCTTTTGCTTGTTTCTATTCTTTTTTCTACCAGATGTCGGGAATTACTTGTACCGCATTCCTAGTCATAGTATGTATATTGTGACGAAGACTATTTCACTTTACTTTACCCCTTCTTTGTTTTTTTCAATCCAAATTGACGTGGTGTGACTATGTCATTATTGTCAGATTTAAATGTCATAGAATACATCAATAGTTTTCTATTCTATTCTAATAGAATCAAATTCGACTAGATACTAGACATAAGTAAGCGGAGAATAGAAAGTATAAAGCAAAGGATAAATGAGGGGAACAAATGATTCTAGGAGGGATTATTCGTCTTCCTAGTCTTCGACACAAGAAAGGGATGTAGAAAATGAAAATTCCTTTTCTTGTGTCGAAAGAATAATAATTCTTGATCCCGTTCATCAAAGATTCCTATTCTTAGTTTCTATTTTTTCCAGGTTTATCATCATTTTTTTTTTAGATTTTTTACGTAAAAGAAGTAGTAGACAAACAAAAAAAGAGAGGGAAATTTATTGAGCAAATAGAACGTCTTCAATGAACTTATAAAAAAAAATTTCAACTTTGATGAGATACTAAAATAAATAGAGTGGGTTTCTATTAGTATAGAAAGGATTTGCATGATATCTGATCTACAGAAATATATATTCTATATTATATTG
>JAESVK010053028.1:0-12767 GCA_017140935.1 Hamamelis virginiana | reverse complement strand
ATTAAAACCATATAACATATGCTGGATTGTAACCATTTAGGCTAACAATCTCCCCCTTTTTGATGATGACAAACAATTATGTAAAATTTGTAATATAACCAAGATAAGACAACAATTTCAAGACAATATAGCCAAGGCAAGACAACAATAAAATAATTTTACCATATACATATTTCTCCCCCTTTTGTCGTCAACAAAAAGTGGTGAACAAGAGCAAAAAATATGCAATACAAAAGATAGAATTTCCACAGCGTAAACCTTGAACTGATACATCAATGTTTAAAGCTAAACGGACCGATGAAGCTTCATTCCATGATAGAGTCGCGAACTTCATTATCGTCGGACGATGAAGTGTTAGCTGCCATCTTATGCTCTTGACAAAGAGTTGCAAGCCAACTGAAGTTAGGACTGAAGAGAATATTCTGAAAGATATTTTCTTTGTCATCGGTTGAGGAAGTTTGGCTCAATCTTTTCATTCCAAAGAATATGTATTAGAATATGAAGAACTTGAAGATGTACTTTGAGGATACCTCTCATACTCTTTTACATATTTTTGTATGCCAAACAGAATCAACCTCAAAAGAATATGTTCTTGAATATGGAACGGACAATCTAGAAATGATGAAAATTTAAAACCTCCCTTAAATGTAATTAGCAGAGATTTATAGTCATCTCATGACAAATTATATTTAAGGTACCTAGATTGTGATCCATACCCATGAGATTAGCAGAGATCTATAGTTACCAAGAAAGAACAAGTCGCCGATTGAGATGATTTCTCCATGGATGGCAGAGAGTTCTTAGTATGATTCGGTTGCAGAGTTAACCTTCATTGAGCTTTTGCTCAAGAAGATTAAGGAATCGACGGGAAGTTGCTAGTGCCTGGATCGATTTCAGCTTCCCTTCCGATTCTCTTCTTTGGTCTCTTTATAAAAATCCTCTCTTCAGCAATAATTTGTGGGTAGAAAAAGAGAGAGACCGAGATCCACTTATCACGGAGGGTGTCGGCTTGCCGACACTCTTAGGAATTATTGTGTGTGAATGATCTCATGGTGCAACCGGGTATTTTGCATCCTAATCGTTCAAATAGAAGATTAATAGCAACGATAATAACAGGTGGAATGATGATGATGATGATTAATCTCTGATGTTCTCAAGGAGATGAGGAAAGCAACGGTTGGATCAACGAACACTGTATTAAAGAGGAACTCTTAGTACAACTCATTTAGCCATGATATATGACAGAAGAGAGTGAGCATTCAATAGAGTTTCTCATGAAGGCTGTTATAGGGAAGCTTGTAGGCTGCTTGTAGGTGGCTTTGTAAATGAACATGAAGAAAAGTGATATTGTTTCTACTATCACAAGTGACAGTGGAGACAGAAGTCATCACATTTCTTAGATATGTGATGAGAAGAAATTATGCTTCTGAGAAACATGATCAAAGAAAGCTGAGCTTTTGATGTGTCTGAGAATAGAAGAAATAAGATCAAGCCAAAACATTTGATGTAAGCTCTATGTAATGAAAGAAAATGAGAAAAATGATCATGAATCAAGACATGATGCTGCATTTTAAAGAAAAAAAATCGAGAATCAAAAGATGAGATTGAGATTTGAGTGAGTAAAATGAAGGAAGAAGCTCAAATTTATAAGAAAAAAAATCACGTGTGTGAACAAAAAGTCAAACTGATTTGAAATTTTTTGAAATACGAAATCTGACAAAGCTGTTGAAAAATGTCTGTGCGTTTGAAAAAATTGGATTTTTCTTTTGAAAAAGTCTGAATTTTCTAAAAAGATGTGATTTCGTTTGAAAAAAAAAGAACCAGAATTCACGCTGAAAAAGATGTGATTTTGTTTGAAAAAAGAACCAGAATTCACGCTGAAAAAGTCGGCTGGTAAAGTAGTGATTGCTGGATTCTAACCATTTCATAAATCTCAGATGAATTCAAGATTTTCAATCATTCAAAAAAAATTTCAACTCTCTGAATTGTGATTTCATCTTTTCCGAGCTTATTCAATGGCTTCCCCATTTTCTCACAACATTCCTGACTTGAATGAACCAAATGTGGCTTATACTCGACCTATCATTGTTCCTCGGGATAACAGTTTTTCCCAAAGGTCGGATGCAGATGCTGTGAACGAGTCCATGATCTTTTGTATAAGGGCTACCCATTCAGTTGCCAATATGGCCCTGCGCATGCGAGCTAGAATGACAGATGTTGAGCGATTAACGAATCAAGTTCAAGTTCTACAAGAGTTAATTGCGGGGATGAAGAAGAAGAATAAGAGCTTGAGGAAGGAGAATACAGATTTAAAAATTCTAGTGGATTCATATGCCAAGGAGTTGGATCCAAGGCTTCAAAAGCTAAAACAATATAATGACCAGATTCAAGGAACTCAAGAGAAGCTTTTGGCTGAAGTCCTAAAGATTTCTGAAGTTGCTCTTTCTCCTCGGGATCGCCCCACAAAAAGTGTGTAAAAAAAAAAAAAAAAAAAAAATTATTTATGAGAAATGCAATATTTTCTTTTTATTTGAAATACAAGTTTATATATATATATATACACACACACACACATATAAATTGAGACATGCTCCCCCTCAACAAATGCATACATAAAGTTTAGTAGGAAGATCATGTAATGTCTAAAGGTCTACACATACCAAGATCACGTCGAATAGTGCAAAAACGATCCTCATTGAGAGGTTTCGTTAAGATGTCTGCCAATTGATGGTCTGTGCCTACAAATTCAAGTTCAACATCTCCTCTTTGCACATGGTCTCTTATGAAATGGTGCCTAATTTCAACGTGTTTTGTGCGTGAGTGCAAACATGGATTTTTAGAAATATTGATAGCACTAGTGTTGTCACATCTAATGGGGATGTGATCAAGTGTGACCTTAAAGTCCTCAAGTTGTTGTTTCATATACAAGATTTGAGCACAACAACTTCCTGCTGCAATATATTCAGCCTCGGTTGTGGAAAGAGATACTGAAGTTTGTTTCTTGCTAAACCAAGAGACAAGCGCGTGACCAAGAAAATGACAAGTGCCACTAGTACTTTTCCTATCGGTTTTACAACCGGCAAAATCAGCATCTGAATAACTTACAATAACAAAATGAACATGCTTAGGGTAAAATAATCCTAAATCACATGTACCAATCAAATATTTGAAAATACGCTTAACAGCAAGCAAGTGAGATTCCATAGGATTAGCTTGAAAGCGAGCACACAAGCATACACTAAACATGATATCTGGTCTACTAGCGGTTAAGTAAAGTAAACTACCAATCATACCTCGATAAAGCTTTTGGTCTACTTTCTTACCATGTTCATCACCATCAAGCTTTGTTGAAGTACTCATAGGAGTGGGGCTTGGCTTAGCGTTTTCCATACCAAATTTTTTTTAACATGTCCTTTACATATTTGGCTTGATTGATGAAGATGCCATTTTGTGTTTGCTTGATTTGAAGTCCAAGGAAGAAAGTCAATTCTCCCATCATGCTCATCTCAAATTCATCTTGCATACATGTAGCAAACTCATTGCATAAAGCATCATTAGTAGCTCCGAATATAATGTCATCAACGTATATTTTTACTATAAGCATATCACTATTTGTAATCTTAATGAAAAGGGTAGTGTCAATTTTGCCTCTAATGAAACCATTATTAAGCAAAAATCCACTTAACCTTTCATACCATGCTCTTGGTGCTTGCTTGAGTCCATAAAGAGCTTTTGAAAGTTTATAAACATGATTGTGCAAATTGTGATTTTCAAAACCGGGAGGTTGTTCAACATATACTTCCTCCATAATATAACCATTTAAAAATGCACTTTTCACATCCATTTGATAAAGTTTGAAATCTTTATGGCAAGCAAATGCAAGTAGCATGCGGATGGCTTCTAATCTAGCAACCGGTGCATATGTTTCATCATAATCAATGCCTTCTTGTTGGTTATAGCCTTGGGCAACAAGTCGTGCTTTGTTTCTGACTACATTACCATTCTCATCCTTTTTATTTCGAAAAACCCATTTAGTACCAATGGTGGAATGGTTATGTGGTCTAGGAACAAGTTCGCAAACTTTGTTTCTTTCAAATTGATTAAGCTCTTCTTGCATAGCTATAATCCAACTTTCATCGTTTTCAGCCTCATTAAAGTTTTTAGGCTCAATTTGAGAAACAAATGCAATATGATTGCAACCATCTCTAAGATTAGAACGAGTACTCACCTTGCGTGAAGGATCACCAATTATTTGATCAATTGGATGATTCCTCACAAATTTCCAAGCTTTTGGCAATTCTTGAGGATCATTTGAAGGTTCCATCTTTTCATTTGAAGAGCCCTCCTTTGGTTGCTCTTGGGGTGCATCATTTGGTGTAGAATCACCAATGTTGAGCTTGCCAAGCTCTTCATTTGTATTTGATAGCATTTTACTGTTTTCATCCTCATCAACAACAATCTTAGGAGAAAATGGATTAGATTCATCAAATACAACATGCATAGATTCTTGCACAGTTAGAGTACGTCTATTATAAACACGATATGCTTTACTATTAGTTGAATAACCAATAAAGATGCCCACATCGGATTTAGATTCAAATTTTGCAAGATAATCTTTATCATTCAAAATAAAACACTTAGATCCAAAAACTTTGAAATAACCAATGTTTGGTTTTCGACCTTTCCATAGCTCATAAGGAGTTTTGGCTAGAATAGGTCTAATAACCACTCTATTTCCCACATAGCAAGCGGTGCTAACCGCTTCCGCCCAAAAGGTTCTAGGAATTTTATGTTCATTAAGCATGGTTCTACCCATCTCTTGTAATGAACGATTCTTCCTTTCAACCACTCCATTTTGTTGTGGAGTTCTGGGAGCTGAAAAATTATGTGAGTATCCTTGTTCATCACAAAAATTTTCGATGTCTTGGTTTTTAAACTCTCTACCTCTATCACTTCTCACACTAATGATGGAGTGGCCTTGTTCTTTTTCAATTCTTTTGCATAATTTAATAAATTCGCCACTAGCATCACTCTTGTGAGCAAGGAATAAAACCCATGTATATCTTGAATAGTCATCAACTAAAACAAAGGCATAGAGTTTACCACCAAGACTTTCTACATCATTTGGTCCAAACAAATCGAGATGTAACAATTCCAAAGGCCTAGATGTAGATATATGCGCTTTGGGTTTAAAACTAACTTTGATTTGTTTTCCAAATTGGCATGCATCACAAACTTTATCTTTTGAAAAATTTGATTTGGGCAAGCCTAAAACAAGTTCATTTCTAGAAAGCTTTTGAATTAAATCCATAGTAGCATGCCCAAGTCTTCTATGCCATAGCCAATTTGTTTCTTGTAGAGCCGAAAAACATGTTACATCTTGAGATGCTAGGTCTTCAAAACTTGTGATGTAAACATTTCCAAAACGATTTGCAACAAGGATATTGTTTTTGTTTTTATCCAAAACATTACAAGAATTTGAAGTAAAATTCACGTAATAACCATTATCACATAATTGACTAATGCTAAGCAAGTTATGTTTTAAATCACTAACAAGCAATACATTATCAATTGTAATAGAGCCATTACCAATCTTACCTTTACCAATAATTTTACCTTTGCTATCATCACCAAAGGTTACATAGCCACCATCCTTGTGAGTGAGGGAGATGAATTTTGCTTTATCTCCGGTCATATGCCTTGAACATCCACTATCCAAATACCATTGATCCTTTTTATGAATGGATTTCAAACACACCTACAATGACAATGCAATAAAACTATTGGTACCCAAAACTTTTGGGTCCTATAATGTTAGGATTCTCAATCTTTTAAGTTCATTAAAAGTAATAGTCTTTGGCTCATATGATTTCTTGGAAGAGGGTTCCTTTCTAATCCAAGCTACATTTTTGCCAAGTCCTCTTCTACCTCTAAAAGGACACTTGAATGTGACATGACCTTTTCTCTCACAATGATTACAAATAATATTAGCATTTTGTTTTGAGTTATGAGAGTGAGAATGAGGTTTTGATTTTGATTGTTTGGTGTCTCTTTTCATTGAGGCTTTCACAAAGAAGTCTAGATAAAGTGAAGACTTTTTAGTATTGGATTTTGATTCATATCCCAATCCTTCTTTGTTTAGCCCAACTTTTTGAGCTCCTAACAACCTTTCAAAATTTTCTTTTCCACTTGTAAAACTGAAAACAGTTTTGTTCAAATCTTCAACTTTGGATTTTAAACATTTATTTTCTTTTTCTAAAGCAGAAAAATCAATTGAAGATATTGAAGTAGAAGGTATGTTTCTTAATGACTCATTCTCTTTCTTAAGTCTCTCAATTTCCAAACTTAAAACAGAATTTTCATTGACTAAAATTGTTTTCTCATTTGTGAGAGTTGAGAGGTTTTTATTCAAGAATTTAAGTTCCTTTGTTAACAAACAATTTTTATTATGTAACAGTCTACTTAATTCTTGAAATTCCTCTAAAGATAAATCACATTCATCATTATCACTATAATAAGAAATAGATGTTACCTCTTTTTCATCATCATTTGCCATAAGACAATCTTCTTCTATGTTGGCATAGAAACAAAAATTTGCATTCTCTTCTTGGATATCTTCCTCATTATCATCATCATCATTGTTGTCATCTAGAGCACGATTAGGTGATGGACATATTGTTTCTTCTTCAATATCTTGATTCCTCAAATATAACTCATGTTTAAGAAGAGAGTTAATAAGCTCGTCCATGCTAAGATTTGAAATGTCCATTGCTTCTACGATGTAAGTGACTTTTGGTTCCCATTCCTTTGATAAAGATGTGAGAAATTTACCTACAAGATCTTCATTAGCATAGGTTTTTCCAAAAATTTCTAAATGACTAATGAGGCAATTGAATCTTGCATGCATTTGAGAAATCGACTCATCATGATTCATTTGGAAAGTTTCAAACTCGCGAATGAGCAAGCGAATTTTGGACCTTTTATCCCGAGAATTCTCCTCATGAATCATTTCAAGTTTATCCCAAATTTCTTTTGATGTTTTACAATTTAAAATATGCATTTGTTCACTTTCACAAAGAGAATGATACAATAAATGTTTGGCTATGCATTCAAATTGATGGACATTGCGATCCTTTTCAGTCCACTCATCTACATGATTTGTAGGAAGTTTTGTGTGACCACAAACAATGAACCATATTTTAAAACTTTGTCCTTGAAGAAAAATACTCATTCTTTGTTTCCAAAACCTATAATTTTTACCATCAAAGAAAGGAGGTCGGTTTTCCATTTGGTTTGCCATTTGATCTTTAGCTCAACAAACAATATAATGAGCACTTGCTTTGATACCAATTGTTGGCCCAAAATATACTCTAGAGGGGGGGTGAATAGAGTATTGGCAATTTAAAAACTAATTTAAAAATGGGATAGAGTGTTTTTGAAAACTCAAACTTTTAATAACTAGAATGCAAGATTAAATCTCAACTCAGCAAAATATAAAGCAAGTAAATAAATTTAAATGCAAGAGATAGAGTTAGAGAAATTCAAACACAAGGATTTTAACGTGGTTCGGTCTCCGCCTAGGTCCACGCCTCAAGATCTCCGTCTCAAGGATTAATCCACTATCAATCTCACTTCCGGTGGAGATTCAAACCTTTACACAGCCTTCTTTCACAGTGGAAGACTCTCACCGAACAAGGTTTATACAAAACCTTAAATTCACAAGAAATACAAGTGAATATGGATGACCACCAATATGATTCTCAACAACACTGAGAATACATCAAATACGCTCTCAATAATATCTCTCAAAGATTTAAACTAATTTGCTCATAGAGAGAAATACAGGAATTGAATCACTCAAGAATGATGAACACTTGTAAGCTGCAATAGTGTATGTGATTGGATTTAGAATTAAGCTTCATGGCAAGTGTATTTATAGCCTTAGAAATCAGCTATACGTTGGAGCGTCTAGGAGGAGCGTCTTGGCAATCTGCAGATTCAAACTGGTTTGAAAAATGCAACAAATCCGTTTGGAGGTGCAGCCATGTTTGAATCAGCATTCACAATGTCAAATGTTGCAGCAGCAGCTTTGACAATTACTCCAACAGCAATCTGCCACTATTCCTGCAGCACACTTATTTACATATAAACATTTAAGTAAATGGTTGCATTTTACTTTTAATTACTTTTACTTTCATTTACTTAAGTTTACAATGTAAATAAGGAAGTACCCCCCATTTGGATTCAATGGAACATACTAGAAAATCAAATTCCCAATAAATCAAAATGTAGAAAATCAATTTTAGTACAAAAAATAATTTTCGTGAACAGTGTCAAAAATTGATCTATCGAGTAAGGTATTATATACTACGTATAAAAGCTCCCTCAAGGCTGTACTCAGTTAATGAGTATATAGGGATAAATTACCGCCAAAAATTATTTTGGAAAACTCAATATATCAAAAATTCATTTTTCATACTTAGCCAAATTTTTCATAGGGAAAAACAGTTTTCTGGGAATAGTAACATCTTCAATACTTGAGCCTCCAATTCATGGATTTTGTTGTCCATTTGTTTGCTCCAGTCTATCTTGAAAATCTGTCTTACAAATTTAACATTTAAGCACAAGATATTTGGATAACGCAGCGGCAAATGTTTGTTATCATTAAAACCATATAACATATGCTGGATTGTAACCATTTAGGCTAACAGAACTTTTGTATATAGGCAATCCATCCAGCATGCATGCGATTTGGCTTGGTAGAGTTCTGAAGATACTTGAGAGCTTGATGATCACTGTTCAAAATAAATTCTCGTTGGATCAGATACGCCTCCCAATAATATAAACTTTGCACCACTGCATATGATTCCTGCTCATACGTGGTCCACTTCTGTCGAGCATTACTAAGTTGCTCACTGAAGAAGGCAATTGGCCTACCTTCTTGAGAAAGAATAGCTCCAATGCCAACACCGGAAGCATCACAATCAACTTCAAATAATTTGTCAAAATCTGGAATAGCCAAAACTGGGGTTGTGGTTAACCTCTCATTTAGAACTGCAAAGCTCTGTTCTGCAGCCTTGGTCCACACAAACTGCTTCTGCTTCAAACAATCAGTGAGTAGGGCAGCAATAGTACTGAAGTGCCTCACAAATCGTCTGTAAAAGGTTGCTAGGCCATGAAAACTTCGTACATTGGTAATAGATGTTGGAGTTGGCCATTCCTGAATTACTTTTACCTTGGATTCATCAACCTTGATTCTCGCGGCGCTCACCACATAGCCCAAGAAGATCAAATTGTCCGTCAGGAAACTGTACTTCTTCAAATTCACATAAAGGCTATTCTTGCGCAACACATTAAAAACTTCCCACAAATGTTGCAGATGATCATCCTCATTGCGACTATAAATCAGAATATCATCAAAATAGACAACTACGAATTTTTGAAGCGGTTGGAATACCTGATTCATCAATCTCATAAAAGTGCTAGGCGCGTTGGACAATCCAAATGGCATGACAAGGCACTCGTACAGTCCTTCTCTTGTCTTGAAGGCTGTCTTCCACTCATTGCCCGGACGAATACGAATCTGATGGTAGCTACTCTTCAAGTCTATCTTTGAGAATACTTTTGAACCACCCAATCTATCAATCATGTCATCCAGCCTCGGTATAGGGAATCTATACTTCACTGTGATTTTGTTGATTGCCCTACTGTCAACACACATCCGCCAACTTTCATCTTTCTTTGGGGTTAGTAAAGCAGGTACTGCACATGGACTCATGCTTTCTCTGATTAAGTCCTTTTGCAACATCTCATTAACTTGAACCTGCAAAATTTGAAACTCCTTTGGACTCATTCGGTAGTGTGGGAAGTTTGGTAAACTCGCTCCAGGAACAAGATCAATCTCGTGCTGAATATTCCTCATAGGAGGTAGCTCTGCTGGTAGCTCATCTGGCACGATTTCCTGAAACTCGACGATCAATGATTTAACTTTATCTGGTACAACAAGTTCTTTTTTTTTCCTCACCTTTGACCACGAGGGCATAAATCAACCGCGTCTCTTTGGCTTCTTTGAGGATATCTGGTACTATAAGAAAAGTATCTGTCTTGTTTAGAGAAGCCGTTACTCTCCCTTCACGTCTCATAGGAGCCAAAACAATCTTTACTTTATCTTTGTAAAAGGTGTAAGTATTGTCTTTACCCCTATGTGTAGTTTTCCGGTCATATTGCCACGGCCTTCCAAGCAATATGTGACAAGCATCCATGTCCACCACGTCTCACAAAACCTCATCTTTGTAATCTTTTCCAATAGAAAAAGGTATAACACATTGTTCTGTTACCTTGATATCGCCAACATCTTTGATCTAACCAATACTGTAGGGAGATGGATGTTTTTATGTCTGAAGTTGCAACTTGTCCACCATGGTCTTTGACACTATATTTTCACTACTGCCTCCATCAATAATTAAATTACAAACTCGTTGATGAACAGTACAACGAGTTTTGAAGATGTTGTGTCTCTGAATATCCTCCTTTCGCGGCGTGTACATCAAGCATCGTACTACTAGTGACAAACCCTCATCCTCATGGGTCCACTCCTCTGGATTTTCTTCTCCTTCAAATTCCTGTTCTTCTTGGCAGTCATTTTCAGTCTCATGTTCTGCTAGATTAACATGCTGCCTTCGTGGACAACGGTTCGAATAATGTCCAGTTTCTCCACAGCGATAACACTTATCACCCTGAGGAAGGGCGTAAGGATTATTCTGGCCACTAGATCCGCTAGCACCCTTCCTTGTATTCGTCTGATTTTTCCATGGGGTTCTGGTTTGACTCTGAGAAGCTTGATTCTGAGTTGCTTCAATGATTGCTTTTCCCTTACCTTGTTCGGGTTGACTCAGCATTGGGGAGGAGTTGAATGTCCTAATGGGAGCTTGGCTTCGAGTAGTCCCTCTCCTATTAAGTTGCAATTTGATCCTTGTGGCTAACTGAATGGCATCTAGTAAGGTATGAACTGGTTGCATATTAACCATATCCTGGATGTTGGAACGTAACCCATCCACGAACCTTGCCACCAATTGCCCTTCTGTTTTTGGTAAATCATTACGGGACGAAAGTCGTTGAAATTCTGAAACATATTCATGAATATATTTAGTACCTTGCTGGCATTGCTGGTATTGATGGAACAAAATCTGGTCATAGTCTAGAGGAAGAAAACGTGCTCTCATCAGTTGCTTCATTCGGTGCCACGACCGGATCTTGGTCTTATTTAGTCGCATCCGAGATAACTGTAACTGTTCCAACCATGCGGAAGCATCGCCTTTTAGTTTGTATGCTACAAGTTTGACCATCTTTTCTTCCTCGATATCCATATAATCGAAAAATCGTTTCACCTCATTCAGCCAATCCAGAAAATCTTCTATGTTCAACTGCCCGTTGAAAGAAGGGAGGTCCATCTTCATACGATAGTTGTTGTTTTGAACAGTGTCTCTATGATTATCATACATCGCAATTCCTTTTAGTTCATCGTCAGTTGAGTCTCCATCATAAATGGGGTTGTTCATGACACTCCTAGGGAGGTTCCCCAAACATCCAAGATTATTGCCCACCCTTGGCTCACGTTCTTGTTGAGGCGCATCAGGTTCGCCCACCGGTGGTCTATTAGCATTGAGATTTAACCCAACCAATAGATTCCGGATTTCCGTTAACTGTTGTTGCTGTGTTTCAATTGCACCCCATATAGCATGAATCCCACGATCATCATCGTTAGGATTTTCTTGTTGTTGTCCGTCATTGGCCATTGAGACAAGGGAGGACCTCGCTCTGATACCACTTGACGCAGCGTTATAGCGGAAGTAAGGACTAGATATCGTTCTAGTAGACGAGTTGGTTAGATCTCATTCTAATATACGGCTTCTTGAATCCACAAAAAGATAAACACTCACAAGGAGTAGAGAAAACTCTCAATATTTTTGATAAAAGATGTGATGATTTGCCCCAAAGGTTTACAACCTATTTATACTAGTTAATAGATAAGCTAAGCCAAACCTTTGACCTTCTCAATACATGACTCTTGGTCTTTCCAATACATAATAATAACTAATCTAGGAAAACACAAACTAAGACATAAATAAAGATACTCTTAGACTTTCCAACCAACCTTGGAATTTTAAAAGACTTTTCTAGATAATAAAGCTAACTCTTAGACTTCTTCCTTAACTTGTGTTTGTCCCATTTTTCAAGAAACTCTTCAGCTACTTCCCCTGCATCAGTCTCCCCTTCTTTGAAAGAACTCGTCCTCGAGTTAACTACAGGAATTGCAACGTTAGGAATGGTATGATACTCAAATAAGTCCTGAACATTGAAAGTCTTGGAGATAGCTAGATCGTCTGGGAGATCCACCATATAAGCATTACCATTAATCTTCTTCAAAACACGAAGCGGACCAATCTTTTTCTGTTTGAGTTTGTTGTATGTTCCAACAGGAAACCTTTCCTTTCGCAAGTGTACCATCACCATGTCTCCCACTTCAAAAGTCTTCACACGCCTATGCTTGTCCGCGGCTGCTTTATATTTTGCAGCAGATTCCTCCAACTTGTGCTTGACCTCTGCATGAATGTTCGCCACTTTATCCGCCATATGATCGGCAATGATATTCATACCAGGAAGCTTGGGAAGTTGTAACACCCCACACAGGGTTACCCCTATGCGAAAATGCCACAGTGACATAAAACACCAAGCGCTTATCTTTTGAGTAATTTCTTTTTAAAATT
>JAESVK010053006.1:0-11031 GCA_017140935.1 Hamamelis virginiana | reverse complement strand
TCCAACGGTTAGTTTTAGGAACTGTCGTCTAAAATTGGCCAAATGGAGATGACCAGGGCCGGCCCTGAGATTTAGGGGGCCCTAAGCGAACTTACAAAATGGGCCCTACGTAGTACATAATGACACAATTTTTTTTTTATAACTATCAATTTTTATTATTGTATTTGTTAGTACACATACAAAGTTTGATGGTGCATATCATTACTATAATCATTTAGTAAAAGAAAATACAATTACAAAACAAGATGTTGAATAGAAAAACATACCGGCTCAATTTCACTATCTTCATCCACAAAGTTTTCATTCTCAGTCACATTCTAATGCTTTTCAGTCAAAACTTCTTTAACTGAACTTGAAGCATCTGTTTGCTATTACTAGTAATCACTACTACAAAAAATGCCTTTGAGGACAGTCAAAAACCGTCCTCATAGGTATTAGAGGACAGTTCAGCGACTGTCCTAACAGGCCGTGTTTTCATTGGTGCGGGCACTTTTGAAGACAGGTTTCGACTGTCCTCAAAACCTAACTTTTAAGGACAGTTTTTAACTGTCCTCAAAACGTAACTTTTAAGGACAGTTTTCGACTGTCTTTAAAATTTAACTTGTAAAGACAATTTTAAACCGTCTTCAAAAGTCTAATTTAAAGACGGTTAAAAACAGTCTTCAAAACTCACATTTGAAGACAATTTTAAACTGTCCTTAAAAGGTCCGAATATTGTTTTAATATTTTTTTTTATTTGTTTTAAATTTATATGGATCTATGTAATTTTTTTATTAACCCACACTAATATGCTTATTTGGGCAACCTATTTCCTGGTAATGCCATTACATGCACGCCAAATATAACGAATTAAAATAAATGAAGCTAATAAAATAAAAGATTTTTCAATTTACATAACACTAAACCCCACATATCCAAAGTCACATACAAGCTATATAGCGAGTGTTTAAAAATTGAAATATCCCCTTTTCAATTACATCTATTCAATGAATAACGCGCAACCAACAAAAAGAACCTCCATAATGTTCAGTTACAAAACATGCCCAGTTGTACTGCAAAAGGAGCTATAGTACCCATTCCAACTGGAACTTGTGCAACTGAGAGTAGCGCGCTTGATGAGGTTGTCTGATTCATATATAAGGTACCCACAGAATATGATTGATGTCAAACCTCTATATATTATCGATGAGAGCTTATCCAGTGGAAACAATATCTGCAATTCAAAAAAGAAAGATCTCTAGTAAGTAAAATACCCAAAAGAAGCCACTGGGGATAGTCCAGTTCATGAGATTGTATGTGAATAGGATAAGATTAGGCTTAGATCACGGGTTATTGTTTTTCATGGTAAGAAGAATTAGACTCTAAATGAAAATGATGCATGACACATGTGTAATAGAAAGTTGTGTCCTCCTAATAAGTGAGTGAGTTATATACCACGGTATCATAGTCATAAAGCCACCAGGGTCTAACCGAATCTTTAAAGTTGTGTCCTCCTAATATGGTCTCCAACATAAACCACCTCCATATTCATATACATCCTAAAAGAAATATATTTTATAACATGCAATGGTGAAATCAATCTAAACCATAACTATTATTGGAAAAAAGTATGCATATTTAGACAAAAATCCGGCAGAGTTTCCTCTATAATTGCAATATTTCCCAATATTTAACCTGTGTACATATGAGTATATAACACTTCTAATATATGTCAAACTCATTAACCAAAATCAAAATCCAATAATCAAACCCAAGTGGGTCTCCGTCCACCTCCAACCCCCAAAAACTACATTTAGACAGAATATATGATAAGCGAATTTCAGCCAACCAAATTCAAAGTGGGTTTCATGTGGATTTCATGTGCTTGTAGATATAATTCATTATTTCGACTCGGACATCGTCAATCTCCTCAATTGTATAACTTTCAATGCTATCGAACTGCATTGTATAACCTGTGTACATATGAGTATATTACTATCTTACTTGAAATATACATGCTACATTACCTTATGACAATCAATAACACTTCATGTATCTAAGCACATAATATCCACATTCCTTGTTGCCTGGTTGTTTTGGACACTACATACACACCATAACACTACTACAAAAAACGCCTACGACTAAGATGCAAAACCTTAGTCTTTGGGTTAAGACTAGTGTTTTGGAACCGTAGTCAGGCGGGTGGTAGTTGGGTCCATGTTTCTCAAAACCAAGTTGTGACAGCTCACAACTTCATTGTTGTGAGTGAAAATTGTACCTAATGAGTCCCCATCATCACATTCTTCTCTTTATATGCTTCTTCAACTACTTTTGTTAAGAACTGGTGTTCTCTATCCTATGCAACTGGTTAAACAACCACCAAAAAAATAACTACCAGAATCATGTGTATCAACATAGTAAATCATTGCCCTTTCAACAGAAAAAAAGTCCAAGCTGTTCAACAGGTAAACCATATGAATGGTTGATCAAATCTGAAATATCACCACACTTGAGATAGAAAAGGAAAAGGAGTGAGTCTAATAGGGGTATATAGAATAAACAGCTATGTCATTTCATTGTGTAATATTGTGGCACTGAGAACTATGATCTAGTTTAGTAACAGGTAGAAATAGAACTAGAAAAATGAAATGCAGACACCCTTCAGCTACACCCAACAAATAATAAAAAGCTTGACTATTAAACCATAGCTTTAGATGACACTTTGCCCAAATCAAATAATGAGATATATACAAGTCAGGCATTAAAGTCAAGGCACAAATAGCCATCAGATTCAACCTAATCCAACGGTGTATAGTTTGAGTATGTATAAGAGTCAATTTTATGTGTAAGGTGATCCTACTCCATATTATATAGAAAGTGTATATAGAGGATTTATACCTAAATATGAATATGTCTACCCAGCAATGTTGCGCCATAGCTTTAATCCAGGTGTTTCCAACACTACAAAACAGGGGTTTCACTAGCACAAATACAATTACAATGTCAAATACAATTATATCAATATAACTTTTGAATGAAATTTATTAATCATATGATAACCCTAATAGATTTAGTTAGGTGATTTACCGAAGTGGGGATTTGGTGCACCATTGCGGTCGGCCAAGGCAATTACTTTGCTTCTTTATCCAGCACTCCTCAAGAAGCCAATTCGTGGCATATTTCCAAAGGCCCCAATGAATAACAAAAAATGCCACCAAAATTGGAGGGTTCATATTCAAAAACACTTATACCCCTTTCGATTTTATCCAAAAAACAAACTTACCTTTCTTATACCTTCCAAAAAGACCCAACCACTTCACATGTTATCACGGACAAAGTTCATGAGTTCTAAACGAACTTCATCAATGAGTTCTCTCCCATAGGTTTCAACATTGCCAAACTGCAAGGACATTGTCTACAAAGTTTAGTAAAAAACTACTTGATATGTACATATGAAATTAAAGAGACTTATATGAACATTGCTTTTAGTTTCTTCTATCTTACCACTTGTGTCATAAGGGTCGACCCACGTGAGTGAATAATATCTCTCATATAACGCATCACAAAATATCCACACTCAATGACATTAGACTGTTGGGGGCACTACACACACAATATACACATAAGTTGCAACTCACAAAGAAACAAACTCCCTACCCACTAAACCTTTGTAGACATAAGTCATTGGATAAGTAAAAGTACCTTTGCTCTCTCGATTGTTGGATTATGTTTGCTCTTTGAGAACTTGGAGTTGAGGTTTAAATTTTTACAGGCACTGCAATACACAACATTGCACGTTAATTACCTAATAAATAATAACAATATTACAAAGCTTGAAAGAAATATACTAGTAAAATTTGGAAGTAGAACTTAAACGCACACAACTACGGTGTTATAAACTTTGGCATCCACTTCATTGCCTAGAGGATCTAGAAAAATACAATGACGACGCCAGGGGTCAATAACCACCAACACCCAATGAAATCTGTTACACATAAACCCGAGAATAAAGGTATATTAATAAACATGTACATTCATAGCAAGTTGTACCTCACAAAGAGACATACCCATAACCACTACTTACCCAGTGTTATATGGATATAAAAATATCTCATCTGGCTGTGCAGACATCATCCTCTCTAATAGGTTCGCCGCATTGGTTTTTTCATTATGTCCTTCACTTCCAGCAGGCTCAACGAACCTGATCCTATGGTCCACACTCAACTCCTTCCCCTTGTTATATAAGGCACTAATGCAGCAAACACATGAAACACATGAAATTTTTAATTTAAAATGCCATTAGTTAATATTCTCAATTAACTATCAATTAAAATACAAGTTAAATCATTGATTCCACATTTAGGGTTTACTTACCACATGTACAATTTCATAATTGTACTTCCTATTTCTTTGACATTGATCACATCCAATAGCTCATCCCTGAACACAGGGATCTCATGTACACAGGACTGGCCTGAATTGTCGGTTTGAAAAACCTTGTGTGCTATCACAACAAAAATTGCAACATCTTTATCTCCTCTTGTTGCTTCATCAATGTCCAATTCAAAATTTGCTGCCACAATGTCAATCTCTCCCTGTCTGGATGATGACTTAATCTTTTCCTACATGTAAGATATGCACGCAACACCACATAAGAATTTTAACCATCACATAGCGATGGGAAGGTGTTTCCATTAAGGGGCTATATAAATAGTCAAAAAACGAGTTTTTATCCTAACTAAAATTACCCCTACAGTATCCAGGATAACTAGACGCCTAGGCCATGCGACGAATCCACCCACAGCATCCATGAGAATTTCGATGTCTGGATTAGGAACCGGTAGCCTCTCATGCTCATATTCCTTCTTCACAAGTTGATCAATCGAGACTCGGGCATTGCCTTCAGCCATTGGGGATCCATGTAGGATATTGGACCCCCCTATTTCATGCAAATGACCATAGGCTACTATTCGGTCAAGGGAACCCAATGCCAACTTACAAGGTCGCACTTTTTCCTGTGGAAGAAAAAATAATAAAGTTTAGCAACAAGTGATATGAACATTGCAATGAAGTCACAAAAACAAAGCATGTAATCCCAACCTAAAATGTGGGCCTTACCACAATATTTGGAGGCCCAGGCGGCCCAGGACAATAATCCACATCTTTCTCTATCAATGGTTCCTCCTCAAAATAGGTCTACATTATAAAATTCAAACAAGATACCGGCATTCACAATAGTTGTGGGGGAGTGTAAATAACACTAGACTACCTTCTCAA
The DNA here is from genome assembly GCA_017140935.1 of Hamamelis virginiana. NCBI lineage: Eukaryota > Viridiplantae > Streptophyta > Magnoliopsida > Saxifragales > Hamamelidaceae > Hamamelis > Hamamelis virginiana. Next base: position 5,772 of record JAESVK010053006.1, on the reverse strand, counting down.
ACTATATATAGAAATCAATACCTTATCCAAACTCGGCCTATGAGATGACACATCGGATTTATTCCTTTTGCGCTTTTTTATCTTCTACAACAAACAGGTATAGGATTTATACAGGTTATTATAAATGTTTAATAATCAAAACAACTATGGACACAACGTGATGTGAAACTAGGATTACAGTCTATACCTTCGTGGATGTCGGATCATGGGGTGGGGTGGAAAGTGGCTGGGACTCCAACCCACCCACATTGTCTTTAAAGCTATTAGATCCTATTTTCGATGAAGGTTGTGATGGTAAAGTGAAACCTTCCAGAACTTGTCCCCCAAGTCTGTGGACCTCGGTGGCAAGTGCAACCATGAACTTCTTCATAGAACACATTTCTTTTATTGTAGAATTAAACGCTTCAGTAGAAGGATGGGGTCTCTGAAAGTACATTGTAGGAGTGACCAACTTGCCAACACCGCATATTCATTCCGGTACAGTATACAATCGTTGGGACATGCATGTATCTTATCATAATTTAAACCCAATGATTTCAAAGTCTTATTCGCCTCGTAGGTGGATAGAGGCAACTCATTCTTATCCGGTAACATATCAGCTAACAGTGCCAGTAGTTCTGTAAAACACTTAACGGAGAACCCATTACTGGCCTTCAGTCTATAGAGCTTTGCAACAGCTGAAAGCTTGGTAAATTTGGTGCAACCAGGGTATAATGGTTTTTCAGCATCTTCTAACAGCTCCCTAAACTTGTTAGGGTCTCCTGTGTAGTTGTCCTGAGCAGCTTCAACCATTTCAACCCCATCAAGAACGGTATCGAACATATAGGTGTCAGGCTGGTTGCAACAAGCATCATCGTTGACATATCTACCATAAGGAGTAGTGGTAGGCAACTCCTCACCATGCCAAATCCATGTTCGATACCTTTGATCAATTCCATGTATGAATAAATGATCTTTTATCTCTTCAAGAGGTAAACACGTAGAATTAGCGCATCGCACACATGGACACCTTAGTATGTTATGACCATTTGAATTGAGTAAGGCAAATTGTAGGAACTGGTCAACACCCTCTTCATATTCTCGCCGTCTCCTATCCATTGTCATCCAAGATTTATCTAACGTTTTATCCATCCTTAGAAAAGTATTGGAGAAACACCTACAACACATAGATTAATTAAGCCTTGGATCAAAACCGCTTCCTTAGGGTGGGGGGTCCTATCCCATTTAGAAATGTACAAATTCCCCTACTATAAGGAGCTCAAGTGGTTTGTTCAATTCCAATGAAATTTCGACAGCATTTCCCCATAGTTCTCCAAGTACATGAAATAGACAAAGGGCCAAAATCTGTCCCGTTGTCTAAATATGTACCCGGAGAACAAAAGGAGTATGTGCAGAGAATTTCACCAAAAATTGAACAAATTACATGAGACTACGTACTGTAGAAGCATGTGTACATTCCTAAACTGTCCAAACGGACAATTCAAGCTTGTTTGTCGACAAATTTTCTCATCACACATGTAGTACAATGCAACTATAACATGAAATTTAGTCTCACATACACAAGAACTAAACCTTACAAGTTATAACTACCTTGTACGTAAATCATGATAAGATATCATTAAATTCGTCACACAAACATACTTGAACGGGTCTAAGGTTAAAGTTTGTAAAAAAGTAAAAAAGGTTTTCCCTCCAACTATTCAAAAATTAAATTGCATAAACCAAGATCATGGGATTTAGTTTGGTAGTGGGTGACATTCAAGGCTCATGCACAAATAATTGAATATCAAATAATAAGTTTCCTTAGGAGATAATGAAACAAATTGAGGTATTGGCTTTAAAAATAATTGACTAGGTTTCAGTGGGTTGTTCATTACTTTGCATTTTATGCTAATCCATATTAGAAGGAATAGAAATTATGCGAAAATGTGTTGCAAGTACTGTTAATTTTCCTTTTTTTTTAACAGTCTAATAGTTTGGTATGATATCTATAAAAATAAATAAATAAATAAATCATCTAAGAACTTGTTGTGTTTTCTTTGGTGCATACATATTGTCATATTGGTGCTGAAAAACAGGGGAACAATGATATCAATTGATTTATATTCATTAGGCATGTTCTAACACTTGAAAATTCACAAGGAAACATTATTCAATAAAAAGAACACCCCCCACTCTGCCTCCCATTGCTATCATATGTGATATGACACTGAAACCAGCTACTTCAATTCAAACAACCAGGTTAAGAATGAAGATTGTCAAATCAGTAGTGAAGTGGGTTATCAAGGTATCAAGGGTCATGGGGAATCCAAAACAATTGAGAATCAATAACAAGACAGCCGATAGTGGATAGCCATGATTGCTCTTAAACATTGCTCCTCAGAAAATGAGTTTTTTTGTTGACACTCATAACCAAATTTATGGCCCCTCCAGAAGAAATATAAGCATAAAGTTAATAGCAAGAAAAACATTGGCATACCTATTCTCTTCCAGTTTCTCCCCTTGAATGTTTTGACTGATTCAATTAAAAGATCATCCTGTTCATCATTTAAGAAAAAAAAAAAGCTAAGAAGTCGTGTGGTTACAGAATTTAGAAAGATCCAGAGAATGCAAATTCAAGCTAATAATAAAAAGAGCCTTTCAAACTAGAACTCAATGATGGTCCAACTCCATAACTCTTGATTTTTAGAAAATAATCTAGGCTGACTAAGTTTTACAAGGATAGTTGTCTAATATGGTAGAGCAGAGCCACTACAAATAATAGTAACAAAACAACTTCAACAATAATAAAATTAAAAAAAAAAAAGGCAAATAAATAAAGGTCCAATGCATAAACCTTGTGGCAGCATTCAATAGCAGAAATTGAATCATCTTGATTTTAGTTGCTAAATGCAAAACTGATGTTTATAAATGAGGGCATTTTCATACATTTAAAGATGCTTTAATGTTATTATAGACAATTTAAAGGTGCTTTACATTACCCCATGACCCAACTTATGAAACTATATTTAAAGACAATTTTTTGCAAAAACAGAGCATATTCACTTATGCTTAAAACTGTAACAACACATTTGTTCTCCCTCAATATCCTCTTTCCAGATTACCCAATGACCCAACTGATGAAACTATATTTAAAGACAATTTTTTGCTCAAACAGACAAAATTCACTTATGCTTAAAACTGTAATACACTGAGGTACAACCCAACAAGAACCTCCACCAACTGAGTAATGACCTCTTCCTTAGTCCAGCCTCCCTTGGTTGAACGTCTGGTTGGACCAGTTTTCCTCCTACAAGGAAACAACAGCCTGCATCAAAATGATAAATGCAGAGAAATTTTTAACTTCTATGGGAAAGCAGGAAGGAATTAAACATAATCTCTTCTGTAACCCAAAAAATTTAAAAAAAAAAAAAAAATGCTGAAAGGGCGAATATTGACCAGTAACCCTATATTCCTTATGTATAATCACACTATTTGAATGAAAAATACAGCAACATATCAACCAAATAAATAAAAATCGGACCCCTCCCACGGCCTAATCTCACATAAATACAGAGAATGCCTAACTAATGACCTCATAAAGACCATACCAAGGATGCCAAAAAGAAGCAATATCAATATGTGCCGCACCAAAGGAATGCAGAACGGACCTCTAAAAACAGGAAAGGCCAAGATGGAACTTACCGTTGCCGTGGAGATGTTGCCGGAGCCAGACGGTGATGGTTGGTGCCGAGGAGAAGCTTCCCGGAGCCGGAGGAGGGATGCCGGTGCAGGGGAAGCGTGAGGGAAAGGGTTTCGAGAAAAGGGAGCTACGGGGAAGGGGGTTTCAGGTATTCGAGAGCTAGGGAGATGAGAACAGGGGGGGCGAGGTGAAGCTTGCTGGTGCCGTGGAGTTCCTTGCCGGTGCCGCACGGAGGTAGCCGGAAAAGGGGTAGCGGGTGGGAGGGGTTTCGAGGGAGGGGCGGGGCACAGCTGATCTGAAGAGAGAGAGGGGAAAGCAGTAGGGTCTCGTACGGCTGAAGAAGGTTATGGAAAAATGGCGCCCATTCCAATGGTTTTTTCGCGCCTTTTCAACAGAGGCAATTGCCAAATATTTAGACTTCTCAGAAAACGGCATCGTTTGGCTTTACTTATTGAGGACAGTTTCACAAACCGTGACATGTAGTGTTTTCATTTGTCCAAGAATAAGGACAGCCACAAAAGCTGTCTTTAAAGGCTACATATGACAATGGTTTTCAAAACCGTTTTCAAATGTCTGTCTTCTAAAGCATTTTTTGTTGTAGTGAATAAACTTGTCAAGAGCTCGATTGAATAAATTCTTATATTTTTTGCTTCTTTTTTCCTTTTTCATGTCCAAAAATATACTTTCTACTAGGAGGGCATAATTATATGATCAAATCTAAAATAAGAAAGAAATTAAAAATCAATTTACTTCTCTAAAAAAATCATAAGAAATTTTCAATGTTTATATGTCAAAATTTATTTCTTATATGGTAATGTTTCGATTAAAAAAAAAAGAAAAGTAATACGAATTAAGCTAATACAAAAGCACGTCTAACCTCATAAATCAAAGTCTAAAAATCTCACTTTTATAACAAATGGCAATAATATACTATAATACCAAGCAAATATAAAGTCCTAATTCCTAAATTAAAATCATAAATAAAAAATTTAAATCCCATATCAAATAAATAATAATAATAAATTTGGGACTCCTTAAAATTGGGGGCCTCAAGCAATTGCTTTAGTATGCAAAAGCCAAGGGCCGGCCCTGGAGACGACCTTATGCGATTTTGTGATTGCAAATCTAAAACAAAACCCTTGTTTGGATATTTTTCCTTTTTCCTACACTTTCCCACTAACCAAACATAACTGCAAAAAACAAAAAATAAAAACAACAGAAAATAAAAAACCCCAAATCAGACACACAAACCCACAAATACGTGTGTGTATAATCTGGATCACAAAACCGCCCACACATATATATATATATAATCTGGATCACAACACACACACACACACACATATATATATATATATATATATATATAGGGGCGGAGCCAAAGGTAAGTTAAGGGGGGCCATGGCACCCCTAACTTTTTAGATTTTTCTATACTGTATATGTTATATCTATTACTATATAAGTATTTATATGCAAAATAGTGAAAGAAAACCCAAATGGCACCCTCTCACCTGCTGCATTCTACCTGTACAAAAGTTTAGAAAGGTAATTGAAAAGCTTTTCTAGGGATAGTAAATCTCTTTCAATTTTATTATTATTATTTTCTTTTTGTATTTACATATTATATCAAACAAAGTTAAGCACTTAAGCCCATAAAAGATGCTGGTTAAAAACTTTCACACTTAAATTAAAGTCCCCCACTCTATGTTTGAACTTTGAATTTTTGTCTTTAATGTTTTGGCACCCCCTAAGACAAAATCCTGGCTCCGCCCCTATATATATATATATATGCAACGTGACAGTAGAGTCGTGGGCCATTCGAAAAGGCCTGCATCTAGCCAAGAATCTCTGCATCACCGGTCTGTATTCTTGTTTCATGTGTACTGTAGGAGAAGCAAGGCTGAATTGAGACGATCCACGGCCGCTATTTTTCTTCTTCCCTTCTTCTCCTCTTCTTCTTCTTTTTCTTCTCATCAACAGCGAAGAGGGTTTGGGCTCGGATGGTCAGCGAAGGGGTTAGGACATGATTGGAATTGTATTTTGTCACAATATATTCTTGAGGACACGCTGGGAAATATTAAAAAATTTAA